>JAPTMU010000513.1:29063-77003 GCA_028583405.1 Pogonophryne albipinna | reverse complement strand
ACATCAGTAGCGTGGCGTGGGGAAAAAATTAGGGGAAGCCAATAATACGTCCTTTCTTTTGGGTCGGGGTGTGGTGGTCAATGTAATAACGTAACCAGATGAGTTACCCGGTATCATTTTACACACATTTGTATCATACAGATGCAGGACTGTTAGCCTGTTATCTAACCGGTCCGCACGCACTCTCCAGCCCAAACTCTAATAAGCATTCATTCACAAACTAAATCAGGAGACCTTTAACGTTTTACGTCCGACTCGCTCCTTTGTTCCTCGCTGTACACAGCTCCAGTTTGGGCATCGGCCTGTCATCAGATTGTATTTGTTGCTGCTGTAGCGGAAGTTTAGTACAATTATTTTTGATTACTCCAAATCTCCACCCTCCATAATTGCACTTGCTTCAGTTGCTTGCTACTTTCTAACGGCGGTGAGAGTGGTGCAGTGACGCTATCTATCTTCTATCGATTAGATTTATGATTCGAAAATTATAAAAGTAGGGTAGACATGTGGATATTATCCGACTGAACAAAACGTGCATTTATCTAACAGGTTCGTTTTCCACTGACCTTATTTCAAGCTATTTTCCAAAATCCTATGGAGAAATCCCATTGCTTTTTTGTCGAGGGAAACCGAGCGCAGCTTACTTCCGGGTTTTAGGACGCCTCACTGCCACACTAAGTTGATGCGATTTGATTGGATTGTGAGGCAAGGGAAGCCAGCCGCCTCTGGCTTCCCTTGGCATGGACCTGACCAATCACAGGTTGGCAGGGCATGACGTGATGTCATGTCTGATTGGTCAATCCCTCCATTTTTTTTCACCAAGGGAAGCCAATTTCGGCTGGCCTCCTCTCGCAACAGAGAGTGCAATCTACTGTTCCACCATAACATGTGGAGGGGCGCTGTTTCACTCTTTGTAAAATACTCAATGAGAATGGGGGAGAGACGGGCCGGCAGCAACACACAACAAAGAATTTCCGAAACTAAACGAAGTGTTTTTATTTATTTATTAAAATTATAACTACAATCCGAAAAAACAGGGGAAGCCTGGCTTCCATTGGCCTCCGGGAGAAAACGCCACTGGTGGACATCGATCGCCTGCTGCTATATTTAACCATATATCGAGACCAATCGTCGATTTCAAATGATTTAATGTAATTGTTTGCCTGTCTGGCCATCGTAACCGGGCTCTTTGAAGATCCAAAAATCCACGGTTTTCTTACATTTCTGATCAGATTGGCAAAAACTTCAGAATTTGTATTGACCGCCGTTCAAATGACAGCGTTGTTTTCCCCCAAAAGTGTGCGGAGCCGTACTTTTTGCCCGCGAGTGACGTAGGTGTTACTCTCATCTATAGGTCTCAGATATATAAAAAACATGAAGTGTTTTGCTCAAAATACCAAACAGATAACCCATTTTATTTTCTCCTTACCCACCGGGGACACATATTTATGTATAATAGACATCAAAAAGTGTACTTTGCATGAAAGGACATCTTTAAATTTAGTGTTTTTTAATTAATGAGTTGTTTTTCTCTGCAGACGCCGGAAGCGCTGGATTGGCGTAAGAACATCGACGATAAGGCCGACAGGAAGAAGATGTTCGAGACTTCCTAAGACGTTTTCCCGAAGGTTTCGAGGAGGAGACGTCTACAGATTAGACTTTTTCTCTTTTTTTTTGTGATAGCTTCCCCCCCCCCGACAGACTGAATCAACACCAAGTAACGCCAACGTGTACGTAGCTAAAATGTCTGAAAGAAAAAACAGCATTTTAAAATGTACAGGTTTTCATGAAGTCATTAGAAATAAATGTTTTGAAATAAGGATTCATTTGTTTGTTACATTTATCTGTTTAGTAATCACTCCTTATTCTGTTTTCTGTACCAAACTGACACTTTAAGGTTTTAAAACATTAAGACATTTAGACTTTGGAAAACTTGAAATCTACGGAGGCCCGGAAGAGACATTTAGGGGGGAAAATCAAAGGGATTTCAGTGTCCTATGGCCTATTTGGGATTGTGATGTGGTCTAAATTCTGTATATCAATTATATGAATTGTCCAATATCTATATTTTCCAATCAACTCTACCTGCTAAATGTTAACGCCCATTTGATGCAAAAGTCAGTTGCTGCTTGGTCTGTAAATCCACAAAAAAGATTTGGTGGCCACAGTTTCTGCCCGATGAGACTGAGGCCCCGCCCACACGGAGACGAGGTGGGGAGAGGCGGGGCTATGGCGTCATCGATTCAGGAAATGATCGTCTAGGGCAGTGTTTCTCAAACTTTTTCATACCAAGGACACTTAACCAATAAAAAAACACTCGCGGACCACCTAACTCCACAAATATCCAAAAACACATCGTTTTTTACAAATCGCCTGAAAATGGTACAAAGAAGTGGCAACATGTGTGATGAAGGTGTTTATCTGGGCTATATCATGCAATCGAAAGTGAAACTTAAGTTCGTTCCATTGCGTAGATATTCCCGCGAGAGTTCGAAAAACTTAAATACATTTATTTATTTCAAATGTGAAATTTTACCAATATACTCACGGACCACTAGGGGGCGCTCATGGACCACCAGTGGTCCGCGGATCACACTTTGAGAAGCACTGGTCTAGGGCGTACGCACGGAGCCGCAAGCGCTTCGTCCTCAGACCTACCCACTTTGGGAGCCGGTTTCAAAGTTTATCGCTTTCGGGCTCCGAATCCGCGGCTCCGTTTCGGCCTCGAGTGGACGAGCCGTCTATACGATAGAGAACTTTAGCGGATACAACTGATATCGTCTCCGAGTGGACGGGGCCTGAAATGTGTAAATTAAATTCAGTGCTTGTGCAGATAAAGTGAATTTGCACTTGTTATTTTCTTAGATATTATATCCCCCCATGATTGTCCCTTCCAGGTCTCCGTAGAAGAATAATCTTTACTTTGATCATTTGAGCTTTCTGTTTAAAATGTGATGCAGGGAAGTTGGCATCACGGTACGGTACTCATACTACACTGATACTTTAGTGTAGTATGAGTACACAGAGAAGTAATCTGATACTTAAGAGAAGTATAAGTACAGAGGAAGACTGAAAGATGTCGTAAAAGCTTCACAAACAAATCCAATTTAATAATATTAATAAAATGGAGTCAAAAAATGTAATGTAGTTACAAATATTACATTATGTTTTTTCAAGTGTAAATACATCTGGGTAAACAATCAAAAGGTTAGGGAAATACTTCAAGGACGTATTTAGAAAAGGACAAACTATTCGGTTTTGTGTACATTTCTATTTTTAAAGTGTGCCAATAATTAAAAAACAGGTTAGGGTTAGGGTTAGGGTTAGGCTTAGGGTTAGGGTTAGGGTTAGGGTTAGGGTTAGCAACAGTTCTCTGCTATTTAACTTTTTTTATCTTTTATGCATTTATTTCAATTTCAATTCACTTGTTTCAAAAACATTGCTTGGAAATTAAAGTTTTTTATGAAATACTTTTGTTTTGAGAGGATCTCTACCAAATCCATCTGAACAAGAAGACTGGACTCAATCATTAAAAAGCTTTTGATTAGGACTTCCCAAACAGAAATGTTAAAGTTAGTGTCAATGGGAAGTTGCATATGGTAATAAGATGGATTCAAATGGAAGTTCTTTCTTCAAAAACAACTTTAAGGGTTTATTTAAGGGACTTTTTTGGAAATAAAGGTGTTTTTAAAGCAGGGCTGTTAAGGTCAGATAATGGCCTCGTTTACTCTTGTTTATGTTCTTTTATATCCCCCCCCCTCCTCTTGTGTGAATCTGCATTTCGAAGCCTGCTCTCGGGGAGGGCGGTTTGCAGCTCGGTGTATTTTAAGGATCTGGCCGGCCCATTGGTCGATCAGGGAATTCCATTTCCCTAAAGAGGATGTGAGCGTTTTGCTGAGACATCGCAACCCACCATATATACCCGATTTCACTTTCCACTGTGTAGCTTTGGCAGTGCCTCCTTCTCTTCCACGAGTGCGTCTCTTCTCCTTCGTCTCTTCAATAGGTGAGGTATACTCTTCTCTTTTGATATCCAGTCTCTACAGCAGCTTCTCTGAGAGCAGCATCTTTGATTCAATCCCTGCAGACTTCATTTCCTCGTGTTCCTCCACCTGTCTGACCCTTCCTGACTCGCTCTCTGCGTTCGACCCGTTTCCTCCACAGATTTACGGCCGCTGTACTCTTTGTGTTTTATGGTCCTGAGGCTCGCAGAGAGTCAATGCAAGTCCTCGACCTGTCAGACGGCTAACATACCCACGTGTCATCATGATGTCTGAGTTTCTGAGAGCTGCAGAATAATATCACGGTGAAACAAAAACAAGCTGAATTCATTGATTGAACTCTTAAATCGTACGTGCAGTTTCTCGAAGGTAGAAGTGTTTCATTGGTTGCATTCATCCTCTGTTAATTGGTCGTTAATATGGAAAGAAGGCAGAGTATATTAATACGTTTATTCGTCTCAGTGTCGGCATGGTGATTTCACTTCTTGGCTCTTATCAGTTTTTATATTAAGTGTTGAATTCTGTTGTAATGTAATAACACTTTAAATAATCAAAACTGCGGCTTTTGAAGCGTTTAAATGTGGGTCTTTGAGAAGTCACTGAAAAAATCAATGTGTTAATTAATATTAGCAATCAAAGTAGATTAAAGTACCTAAAGTAAAAGTACTTCTTATGCAAAATGACACTTTATAAAGTATTATATACTATTGGAAAATATGTATTTATGCCTCTATGCAAAGCAGCTGTTTTGATGTGTTGATAATGTTATAGTTGTTTGTGAGCATGTGCTCTATCAATTTAGTTGTTTCATTATTTAAAAAAAATAGAAAAATAAATTAGATTTGAAAATAAAACAATGAAACACAAAGAGATAATTAATTGAAAAAAACAAATTCAATAAATGAAATGAATGACTCAGAGGAAAGAGATCTGAAAATGAAAAGAATACTCAAAGTTTATTTTCGGATATATTCCTCATATTTAACCCTTCGCTGATTCTGCGTCTCCGGACACTCGAGGCGTTCCCAGTTTAGTTCAGGCGACGCCGCTCCTCTCCAGCTGGCCTCGGATCGCCTTACGCCTCAAATACTCCGTCAGAAAATCTGCTGCTCGGAGAGAAACTCACACCGACACCCGAAACCCGAAACTACGGCTCCCTGCAGGGGCCAAAAACACCTCAGGGGCCAAAAACACCTCAGAGGTCAAAAACACCTCAGAGGTCAAAAGACTTCAGAGGTTTCCTCAAATTGACTCGTCTCTCCTCTGTTCCTCTGTCCTCTGTTCCTCTGTCCTCTGTCCTCTGTTCCTCTCTCCTCTATCCTCTGTCCCTCTGTTCCTCTGTCCTCTGTCCCTCTGTTCCTCTGTCCTCTGTTCCTCTGTCCCTCTGTCCTCTGTTCCTCTGTCCTCTGTCCTCTGTTCCTCTCTCCTCTATCCTCTGTCCCTCTGTCCCTCTATCCTCTGTCCCTCTGTTCCTCTGTCCTCTGTTCCTCTGTCCTCTGTTCCTCTGTCCCTCTGTCCTCTGTCCTCTGTTCCTCTGTTCCTCTGTCCTCTGTCCTCTGTTCCTCTCTCCTCTATCCTCTGTTCCTCTGTCCTCTGTCCCTCTGTTCCTCTGTCCTCTGTTCCTCTGTCCTCTGTTCCTCTGTCCCTCTGTCCTCTGTTCCTCTGTCCCCTGTCCTCTGTTCCTCTCTCCTCTATCCTCTGTCCCTCTGTTCCTCTGTCCTCTGTCCCTCTGTTCCTCTGTCCTCTGTTCCTCTGTCCTCATGCAGGGTGTGGAGAGAAAACACGCCACCATGTCTGAGTGAGTACAAGTACACACAGGACAAGTATAAGTACACAGGAGGAGTATAAGTACACAGGACAAGTATAAGTACACAGGATGAGTATGAGTACATAGGAGGAGTACTACGATAGTTTAGAGAAGTATAAGTACACAGGAGGAGTACTCTGTTACTTTACTGTAGTATAAGTACACATGAAGAAGTAGTCTGATACTTTACTGTAGTATAAGTACTTACACTGGTAGACTAAGTGTTTAACTAAACTAAATGTTAGCATGAATACAGACAGAGGTTAGGAAGTACTCGGATACTTTACTGTAGTATAAGTACACAGGAAGAAGTACTCTGATACTTTACTGTAGTATGAGTACAGAGGAAGAAGTACTCTGTACTCATACTACAGTAAATATCTAATGAATTCATGATGTTTTTCTGACTTTCTTCAAACAGGAAAAAGATGACCTCGAGCCGCAGGCATGTCCTGAAGGTAAAGAGAAAAACAATCTGATTTAATCTGCATTTCTCCTTCATCTCAATCCAGAAACACCGTTTTTATGGATTTTCCTGAACATGACATTCGTTAGTCGCTTTTATCCAAAGCGCCTAACATACTTTTTACTGTGGACAAGCAATCTGGGGCGAAGCGTCTCAGGGACACAACGACATGCTGACTGCAGTGGGACTCGAACCTGCTATCCCCTGATTTGAAGTCCAGCACACTATCCACTGAGCCACTGCAACCCAACAATATTGATACATATTTAAATGTGTTCATGTCGTCATCAAATCCCATTGGTTCCTACTGAAGATTTAAAAAAACACAAATATATATATTTTAAATTCTCAGTAATTTCCTTAAATAGCTTATGCATGTACTTTCGATTGACTGTATTGTGACATTTGAATATTTGTATTTAAAAATATTTATATTTATTGGAAATATTTACATCAATTTCTTGTGCTTTTCTAAATATCAATTAGACATTTTTTTTTAATGATTTTATTACAAATTCTTAATATAACTTCTTATGTATTTTATTTGCACATTCTTAATTAAATTTCTTGTGTTTAGATTCAAACATTATTTGATTCAATTTTATTTAATTTCTTTTCTTATTTTAATTTGTTTTAATTATTCAAAATGTTTAAATCTCTTAATTGCAAATTCTTACCATTACCTGTTATATTTTTGTATTTTAATTTATTAGATTTTTCGTTTTTTTATTTCATTCACTTGTAGCAGCTGTCCCCATCTTCTCCTCCGGGTTAGCTGCAGTTTCCAGATGGTTGCACGGTGCTTCTTGAGTCTCCTTTCTCTTTCTGAAACACTGAAAGCTTCTCCTCCTGTTTCTCCCGCAGAGTTTGATCCTCACCATCGCGGCCAGGTGGCTCGACGAGGAGAAAGCTGCCGATATTGCGGCGAAGGAGGCGTACATGGCGGAGCATTGCATCAAACCCAGCATGAGCGGGGACCAGGCCACCCTCATGGTGAGAGGGAGGCAAAAACATAAACACCAAACTTTTAAAATGTTTTGAATATTTCTAATTCTGTAATTTAATTGATATAAAAAAAAATATTTTAACATTTTCTAATTCTTTCATTTCATTTTTTTTTATTTGAACATGTTTTATTTTTTTTCTAATTCTTTCATTTCATTTAATTTTAATTTTAAAATGTTTTTATTTCAACATCTTTTTTTTCTAATTCTTTCAAAAAAAATCTTTTAAGAAAAACATATAATATTTAATTTAAAAGTTTTAAATCTTCAAATATTGGCATTTTTACATTTCTAAATAATCTTTCTTTTTTTTGTATTTTTGAATTTAAAAATATTTTTATTAACGATTTGAACTGTTACTGCGTTAGCTTCAATTTAAGCCACACTTTTTTTAGTGTAATGGATTAGATAGTCATTACACATTTAAATTCCAACTACAATAATTTGTGTTAACTGCAGCTCACTGTATTGCGCCAAAGACAACAGTCAGTGCACCTGTTGTTTTTGTTTACTTTGAGTAACATGTGTTTGTGTGTTGATAGGAAACATGCAAGAAGCTGCACGCTCTCCTCGACAAGCTTGATGAGGAGAGATACGACCTGGCGTCCAAAGTGGGCAAAGCCGACAAAGAGGTAAACAATCTCTGCTCAATGAAACACAACAAGGTTAGCTGTTAGCATCTCCCTGGTCCAATGGGATTCCTCCATGTGATTTTGGATTAATCTCTTTGTCAAACAAACGTTTTTGAGACTGACACGTTTAGTTCAGCAGGATAATCTCCACATATCAACACCACTTTATGATTTCTGAAGTAAAAAGCTAACGTTAGGCTATAAAGGAACTACAGCACGGTCACATGACTTCACGTCACCACCGCTAAGCTAAAGGAGGCTAATGTTGGGCTATAAAGGAACTACAGCACGGTCACATGACTTCACGTCACCACCGCTAAGCTAAAGACGGCTAATATTGGGCTATAAAGGAACTACAGCACGGTCACATGACTTCACGTCACCACCGCTAAGCTAAAGGCGGCTAATGTTAGGCTATAAAGGAACTACAGCACGGTCACATGACTTCACGTCACCACCGCTAAGCTAAAGACGGCTAATATTGGGCTATAAAGGAACTACAGCGCGGTCACATGACTTCACGTCACCACCGCTAAGCTAAAGACGGCTAATATTGGGCTATAAAGGAACTACAGCACGGTCACATGACTTCACGTCACCACCGCTAAGCTAAAGACGGCTAATATTGGGCTATAAAGGAACTACAGCACGGTCACATGACTTCACGTCACCACCGCTAAGCTAAAGACGGCTAATATTGGGCTATAAAGGAACTACAGCACGGTCACATGACTTCACGTCACCACCGCTAAGCTAAAGACGGCTAATATTGGGCTATAAAGGAACTACAGCACGGTCACATGACTTCACGTCACCACCGCTAAGCTAAAGACGGCTAATATTGGGCTATAAAGGAACTACAGCACGGTCACATGACTTCACGTCACCACCGCTAAGCTAAAGACGGCTAATATTGGGCTATAAAGGAACTACAGCACGGTCACATGACTTCACGTCACCACCGCTAAGCTAAAGGCGGCTAATGTTAGGCTATAAAGGAACTACAGCACGGTCACATGACTTCACGTCCACCGCTAAGCTAAAGGCGGCTAATGTTAGGCTATAAAGGAACTACAGCACGGTCACATGACTTCACGTCACCACCGCTAAGCTAAAGGCGGCTAATGTTAGGCTATAAAGGAACTACAGCACGGTCACATGACTTCACGTCACCACCGCTAAGCTAAAGGTGGCTAATGTTGGGCTATAAAGGAACTACAGCACGGTCACATGACTTCACGTCACCACCGCTAAGCTAAAGGAGGCTAATGTTGGGCTATAAAGGAACTACAGCACGGTCACATGACTTCACGTCACCACCGCTAAGCTAAAGGAGGCTAATGTTGGGCGTGATGACGTTTAGTCGTCTCATTGAGACACTTGTTAGCAACCAACATTTTTAAATCACCAGTGGGATATTTACTGACGTATTTTATGGCGTACCTCTTCAGCTTGTGTTAACCACAGACCTTATGTTGGTCTTTTCTCTGGTAGATTGAGGATCTGAACATTAAAGTGGTGGATCTGAGAGGAGTGAAGAAGCCCGCTCTGAGGAAAGTGCGCATGTCAGCAGACGCCATGTTGAAGGCTCTTCTGGGGTCCAAACACAGCGTGAACATGGACCTGAGAGCCAACCTGAAGCAGGTCAAGAAGGAGGTCAAAGAGGAGGTGAGCCACTGTTTGTTTATTACTTTTTATCATGGATCCAATGGTGGAGGTGTTCAGATCCCTAAGGGGCGGGACATCTCTAAGCGGTTGACCGATCACAACAGAGTCAGCCAGCTAACCAATCAGAGCAGACTGGGCTCTGGTTTCAGACAGAGGGTGAAAAGAGGGGCTGCAGCACAGACAGTATGAGAGAAATAAAGAGCTCCTTCGAATCAATCAAATGTATCAAAAATCACATTAAATATTATTTTGATGATAAACCGTGTTGTTTCTCCTCCTCTACAGCCCCAAGAAGCTGCCGGCGACTGGCGTAAGAACGTTGAGGATAAGGCCGACAGGAAGAAGATGTTTGAGGCCACCTAAACGCTGCTCTGCGTCTGTATTATATTTATTATAAAATGAACTCACGGTGTTGGTGGAAGTGACGGCTGAGCAGCGGCAGGTTAGATCTGTCTGAGAGGAGGCGGCTCTCTGCAGGAGAGGATTGTATTTGTATTGTCTTTGTCTGAATGGAGGCGGAGGAGGTTCACACACTAACACACACCATAACAAGTCTTAACACATTCAGTGGAACTCACACTGAACAATAAAATCAATGTGGAAGAGAATCACGTGGGTCTGTCTTCATTTGTTGTTATTCACATCACCGTCAACGCACACTGAAACATATTTGTTTACAATTACACACACGCACACACACACACACACACACACACACACACACGCGCACACACACACACACATGCACGCGCACACACACACACACGCACACACACAGACACACACACACACACACACACACACACAGACACACACACACGCACACACACACAGACACAGACACACACACACGCACACACACAGACACAGACACACACACACGCACACACACACACACAGACACAGACACACACACACGCACACACACGCACACACGCACACACACACACACACACACGCACACACACACACACGCACGCACACACACACACACACACACACACACAGACACACACACGCACACACACACACACACACACACACACACACACACACACACACAGACACACACACACACAGACACACACACACATACACACACACACAGACACACACACACACACACACACACACACAGACACAACATCTGATTATCAAGTCAAAAATATTATTAGATTTCATTTTTAAAATCAGAAAAAAAAATGTTTAGCTAAAATTAGGGTACTTTTAAAATAAATAATATTAAATATGATTAAGATGTGTTGATCATATTAATGTTAATTGTCCATAATTTTATTACATTTAATGAAAATAATCAGATTAAGAGATTTGTTAGCGTAGAATAGATGAGGGTAACACATGCCTCACTTCCGGGCAAAAATTACGGCCCCGCCCACTTTTGGGGGAAAACACAGCTGTCATTTGAACGGCGGTCAATACAAATTCTGAAGTTTTTGCCAATCCGATCAGAAATGTAAGAAAACCGTGGATTTTCAAAGAGCCCGATTACGATGGCCAGACAGGCAAACAATTACATTACATCATTTGAAATTGACGATCGGGCTCGATATATGGTTAAATATAGCAGTAAGCGATCGATGTCCATGGATGAGAGTAACACCTACAGTACGTCACTTTATGGCCCCGCCCACTTTTGGGGAAACCAACGCTGTCATTTGAACGGCGATCGAGCCTGAAGCCACAGAGCTCTTCTGTTACTGTCCTTTGTTCTTAGAGGAAGTTCAGAAACACTGAACTCTAGATTTGTTTTAATGTTTGAGGAGCAATAAACGACACAGCAGCTTTTTGGCTGTTAAAACTATTATTTTCCAACTCGCTCATGAGAGTAACATCTGGCGAAATTACAGCCTCGCCTACTGATTTTAATTTAACCATATATCGAGCCCGATCTTCGATTTCAAATGATGTAATGTAATTGTTTGCCTGTCTGGCCATCGTAAGAAGATCTTTGAAGATCAGAAAATCCACGGTTTTCAAACATTTCTGATCAGATTGTCAAAAACTTCAGAATTTGTATTGACCGCCATTCAAATGACTGCGTTGTTTTCCCCCCAAAGTGGGCGGGGCCGTAATTTTCGCCCGGAAGTGACGCATGTGTTACCCTCATCTAAAAGTAAGTATAAGTATAAAAGTATTTTTTATCAAAAATAATTTAAATTACATTTAAATGCTGATTCAGACTTCTATTACATGTCTGTGTTAAATTGTTTTAAATATAATATTAAAGAAAAATATTAATATTTGTAAAAACACATATAATATAATTGACCATTTTTCTGTGTTTAATTATTATTCTATTTCTTGGCTATCAATGATATACAGTAGTGCTAAAAAAAAATACATAAATATTTGTTTTAAAAACTTGCAGTAGTAATTTCAGCATCATTTCACTTCCATACATTTCATTTATTTTCCTTAACCCTTCGATGCCCGTAGAGTGACGGACCCCACTCTCTTCCATAAGTGGGTCAAAAAGGACCCGTATTAGAATAATGTGTGTTTTTATGCCATTTTTGTCATTTTGGTTTAGAAAAATCACTCGTATAATATTTAGTGTTATATTTTGGTTCGCACTAGAAATATTTTATATTTAAGTTTTCACTATTTATAATTTTATACATTTTTTACGAATTTTTGACCCACTTATGGAAGCTTGGGTAGAAATATAAAGAAATACAATTTCTTAAAATGTATAAAATGTGAATGGCATGAAATCCAAAACATGTTTTTTGAGGAATAGCTGGAATATGAAATTATACAAAAATGTAATTACAAAGAAAACGACCTCACCGGGTCAAAAAGACCCACTTATGCATCTAAGGGTTAAATAAGATACAACTTTGAATTAAAATTGATCCTTTCATTTATTCAAATTATATAAATTAAAATGTAATATACATGACAAATGATTGTTTGTCTATACATCCTATTGTTGATATATTAATAGGTATCTGGCTTGATGATTGTCTCACTTTTAAACTTCAGGTCAATAACCTGCTTAAAAAGCTGAGGGTGAGGCTAGGTTTCTTCTACAGGAACAAGTCCTGTTTCTGGCTTGAGGCCAGGAAAAGGCTCTGTGACCTTTGACCTGTGCTGGACTATGGTGATCTGGTCTCTATGAATGCACCTGCCCATTGCCTGGTCAAGTTAGATGCTGCCTATCACAGCGCACTGAGATGTGTTACTAACTGTAAAGCACTGACTCATCACTGCACCCTGTATGCGAGGGCAGGTCTGCCTTCACTCTCTGTACGGAGGCTCAGTCACTGGTACATGTTCATCTATAAAGCCATGTTGGGTAAACTACCTTTTTATATCTGCTCTCTGATCTCTCGACGAATTGAAAGTACGTATTGCCTGAGATCTCATGCTGTGGTTTTATTAAATGTGCCAAGTGCTAGGACTGTCTTAGGGAAGAAAGCTTTTAGTTGTGCAGCTCCACTAACTTGGAACAGTCTGCAAACATGTTTAAAACTGAGCACTTTGGTTCCCCTGCATCACTTTGAAACTCAGCTGGGTGCCATGCTGTTTGATACTCATGGTACCTGTCACTGTGAATAGAGTCTGTAAACTGTACCCTGTACATTATGTTGTCATCCTTACTGTTGTTCTGTTGTTTTGATGTTCCATGTGTAACTAATGTCCTGCAGGTCACCTTGAAGAAGAGATCTTTTGATCTCAAGGGGCTTCACCTGGTTAAATAAAGGCTACAAACAAACAAAAGTAAATGTATTATTTTATATACAGTAGTCCTGCTCTTTACTAGAGAAATATTTAACCCAAATTATAATCAGTCCCTCTGGGGGTGATCAAAGTATTATATTAAATCACAACGAGATGTGTGATTACAAGACTGAAGAAAATCAGATTTCAATCCCAGAGTTAGTGACCAAAACGTTCTTTAATGAGTCAACTCAGTGCTGTTTCACAACCTAGCCCTCCACACACACACACACACACACACACACACACACACACACACACACACACACACACACACACACACACACACACACACACACACACACACACACACACACACACACACACACACACACACACACACACACACACACTCCTTGTATGGTGCTCTGGGAGCCCGAGGCTCTACAGTTTCAGGGTCTAACTTTATCTGGTCTCGGTCGGGGGGGAATGTGTGAAGACGCCTCGCAGAAGTTATATTTAGACCATGTGACTTCGCCGAGGCGTCTTTAGAACTCGCTGCGACTCACTTTCTCTCAGAATTTATTAAAATGCGACTGCTGCTCATTTTATAAGCCCTGCAGGGGCGGGACATCTCTAAGAGGTTGACCAATCACAATCGAGCTGGCCAGCTAACCAATCAGAGCAGACTGGGCTCTTTAAAGTAGAGACACTACATACTGATATACACCTGAACATCAGCAGGAGAGGACTCTTTAAAGTAGAGACACTACATACTGATATACACCTGAACATCAGCAGGAGAGGACTCTTTAAAGTAGAGACACTACATACTGATATACACCTGAACATCAGCAGGAGAGGACTCTTTAAAGTAGAGACACTACATACTGATATACACCTGAACATCAGCAGGAGAGGACTCTTTAAAGTAGAGACACTACATACTGATATACACCTGAACATCAGCAGGAGAGGACTCTTTAAAGTAGAGACACTACATACTGATATACACCTGAACATCAGCAGGAGAGGACTCTTTAAAGTAGAGACACTACATACTGATATACACCTGAACATCAGCAGGAGAGGACTCTTTAAAGTAGAGACACTACATACTGATATACACCTGAACATCAGCAGGAGAGGACTCTTTAAAGTAGAGACACTACCTACTGATATACACCTGAACATCAGCAGGAGAGGACTCTTTAAAGTAGAGACACTACATACTGATATACACCTGAACATCAGCAGGAGAGGACTCTTTAAAGTAGAGACACTACATACTGATATACACCTGAACATCAGCAGGAGAGGACTCTTTAAAGTAGAGACACTACATACTGATATACACCTGAACATCAGCAGGAGAGGACTCTTTAAAGTAGAGACACTACATACTGATATACACCTGAACATCAGCAGGAGAGGACTCTTTAAAGTAGAGTCACTACATACTGATATACACCTGAACATCAGCAGGAGAGTACTCTTTAAAGTAGAGACACTACTTACTGATATACACCTGAACATCAGCAGGAGAGGACTCTTTAAAGTAGAGACACTACATACTGATATACACCTGAACATCAGCAGGAGAGGACTCTTTAAAGTAGAGACACTACTTACTGATATACACCTGAACATCAGCAGGAGAGGACTCTTTAAAGTAGAGACACTACATACTGATATACACCTGAACATCAGCAGGAGAGGACTCTTTAAAGTAGAGACACTGATTTCTGTTTGTGTTTCAGGATAAGGAGCTGCGAGATGTCGGTGATTGGCGTAAAAACATTGAAGACAAAGCCGGCATGGACGGGAGGAAGAAGATGTTCGAGACCGAGGCCTAAACAAGCTGCTTCATTTTCAAAAGTCCCCGTTTTCTATAGACTGGATTAATCACCAGATTCCTTGTGAGCTGCACAAATTTCAACAGAATAAACAAACTGAATTAACCGTTTTAGTTTCACGATTATTTGTAAAACCTTGAATTACGAGCAATCTTTAAAGATTAGGACAGAATTCAGAAACATACGAGCACATAGTTTGGTGGTTTGGTGCCTAACGATGAATACAGTGCAAAAGTCACGAGACATCATATTAAAAAAAGGAACATTTACAACAGAAAATATAATTTGTTTAATTATGAACAGGTTTGTGCAGAAATGTGTAAAATATTGCACAGAGGATGTGCGAAAGTTTAAAACATGAAGGATAAATAGTGGTTATTAATACTTTTAGCGTAAGACAGGAACAATCTAGTTCTTAACTTTCAATACAAAAAATAACATCTTTTGACATTGTCTCCATCATTGCCCACATGTGCGTTGAAGTCTCCCAGCAAGACTAAAGAGTCCCCTTCAGGAGCCCCATACAGGACTCTTTCCAGGGTCTCCAAGAAGGCCGTATACTCTGAACTGCTGTTGGGTGCATAAGCACACACAACAGTCAGAGTTTTCCCCCCCATAACCCGCAGGCGTAGGGAGGCGACCCTCTCGTCCACTGGGGTAAACTCCAACAACGAAGCACCCAACCGGGGACTTGTGAGTATCCCCACACCCGCCCGGCGCCTCACACCTTGAGCAACTCCGGAGAAGAATAGAGTCCAACCCCTATCCAGAAGTAAGGTTCCAGAGCCGACGCTGTGCGTAGAGGTGAGCCCAACCAGATCCAACTGGTAACGCTCCACCTCCCACACAAGCTCCGGCTCCTTCCCCCCCAGAGAGGTGACGTTCCACGTCCCCAAAGCCAGCTTCTGTCGCCCGGGTCTGGTCCGTCGAGACCCTCCGCTTTCACTGCCACCCTTCTGGCAGCGCACCCGACCCCATCGCTGTTTCCCGTAGGTGGTGGGCCCGCGGGACGGAGAAGCGGAGGTGTTGCCCACGTTGCCTTTTCGGGCTGGGCCCGGCCGGGCTCCGTGGCAAGCCCGGCCACCAGACGCTCGCCGTCGAGTCCTCCTTCTGGGCCTGGCTCCAGAAAGGGACCCCGGGCTTCCTCCGGGCCGGGTATCCTCACTTCTTGTTGTTGTTTTTTTCATGAGGTCTTTTGAACCAATCTTAGTCTGGCCCCTTGCCTGAGACCAATTTGCCATGGGAGACCCTACCAGGAACACAAGGTTCCAGACAACACAGCCCCCAGGTTCATCAGGGCACACAAACCTCTCTACCACGGTAAGGTGCTGGTTCTTCAGAGAGGTTACTTGTAAGAGTTTTAAAATAATTTGGTTGAATATAACTGAATATACTGCTCCTTTAAGCAGCCTTTGCCCTCGCTGTGTATACATAATACTGTTGTAGTCAACTGGAGATCAGGTTACCCATTTCTTTGGAGGCATGATCCAGTATTGAATAATGTATTTTCACAGAAGCAACACATTTTTGAATATTTATTTAATTTCTCTAACCTTTCACATAATAAGGGCTATAACCTTGAAGTCAGGTTTTATGTATCTATGTATTATTTCTTAAAATCTACTGCGTTATGATATATTAGTTCCTGTGTATTCAACAACATGTGATGGCATTGACCTTCATATTCACAACTTGAAATTGTTCCCTCAATTGAATATTGTATTTTTCCATCATATCACAAGTTTAAAGTGGCAATATAGTGGCTCACTGACCAGTGCTAGATAAACTCAGATATTTCTAATATATACACTGTGCTGTGTATACTACTCAATTCTGATTAAAATGTACAAACTGATGGAAATGTGTGTAAAACTGGAGCATCATTTCCAAAGCCATTGCAGGGGGATAACAAAGATCATGGTCTCTTCACAATGGAAAGCCTCTTGCACATGAGATCAGAGGTGCAGCATTTGTTTTACAGCTGAATGCTAATTGGTAACACAGTGCAAATTGCTTGCATGCCAATCAAATGCGTAGTTAGCCTTTTTGCCCAATTAATGATTAGTATAATAAGAACACGTTTCCCTTAGCTCAGAGTAATAAACTCAACAATGGTATTTTAACATTAGTTAGGTGTGTCAGCTCAATGCTTAAAACCAATGCTTTCATTATAAAATATCTTGCAGCTGTAGATACTCTCTCTTGCTTTCACACCCATACATCTTTATCAACTACAGGTGGGCAATATATTAACCAAGAGAAATATCTGTTGTTCAAGATGCTGTAATATTAAACAGTGAATGTATTCCTGCATAGCAAGTGTATAGGTGGAAATGGAAGAAACACATCCAAATGCACTGAGAGAGAACTTCAGGGAGAAATGTACAGAAGTGCTCAATTCACCGGCATACTGAGCACTATCTCATTAGAAACAATTACTGACGAAACTGAAAATTATGCACAAAAACCCCTTTCGACCTGCACTCAGTCACAGAAACACACAAACTATACAAACACTACAAAGGAGGGACACACATTTCTGCTTTGTGCAATAAGAAGGTTAGCCCTGTTACTAATTATGACACTAATTCATTACGAGGGAGAATTAGAGCTGGCCTCTAAACTCCAATCAGGCTGTAAATGAGGCAGAAAAAACGGGCTGAACCTGTTAATGGAGAGACTCTTCAGACTTGTGAATTTCAACACCTGCACATCAGGAAATCACTTGTTAGGTTCGATAGCCGACAAACAGCCCCCATTTAGAAGTCGTACGTTTTCAGAACATCCATTTATGAAGTTGTTCATCCTCACCACATACTTCTAACTTTTAACCACTTGATCAACCCAGCAATATAATTCGCCTATATTATGAGAATTGTTTTACTTACTCAAATGATTTATATTTAACTCATGTAAAAATAGCCCCCTTTTAAGCACTTGAAAATATGAATGCATCCTGATTGTAATCGTCTAACCACAGGAATGGTATTGATTTGCAGTATGATCCCAGATAAGAGCCCAATTAGCATACATTAGAAAGACATATCTTGAATTTAGTGCACATATACTTATGCAAGTGAGTTAATGATACTCTATGGATTTTAAACCTTCAGTATCACATCAGAAACTTGCAAATATAAAAAGATCATGTAGAGATAGAATGACTATGTATTAGTAAACCAAGGCATTGTGTCTTAGCACACACAGGTCAATTGGATAACATATATTTCATTATTTATTTGTTAGTGACATGTCGGTACATCACTGTTTTTAAAAAATGGAATTGTAATGTCTAAAATCCAGATATTGTATATATACTTATAACTGAAGAAGACACTATATGCACTGGGACAAGACCACCTGTCACAATATGATGTATTTTGTGTCCTCACCTTTTCGCCTCTCCCATTTCCAGTTAGGATATATACAGCTAACACCCAAAGAGGACCATGGCCTAAAAGAGACTATAAAAGCAAACCCTAGTTAAATATCCTAGAAACCAGCCTTCCCATCTTCTCTATTGTCCTGCGTCGAGGGAAGCATCTTTTCTGGAACTCCTCTCAGCCATAGTTTGACAGCTAATTAAGAGGATGATGAGTGCTACATTGCTGTGATGTAAGAGTGGAAATTAAAGAAGAAAGAGGAGATCATGTTTCTATTAATATGGTTTAAGTTTGCTCTTTCTCCACACCCCTGTGTCATGGCGCACCATCACTATAACGGAGAAGGAGGACATCACAAACATTTGTCTTTGTGAAATTCATAGTTGCACACAATACACCTGCATTGCACACAAAGTACAAATACAAAGTGGGTTTAGTGTTCTTGTATACAAGCTAGGACAATGACATATTATCACAATATTCACCAACACCTTATGAGTGGAAGGTGAGAACATTAGTGGTAATAGAGCAACTTCTGAAAAGCAAATCATCTTAGGAATGAAAAACACGGCTTGGGTTTATTCTAATGCCCGTTGCATTGCTCTGCTATGAGATACGAATATATCCTGCTGTGATTGTATATGGACATTTCTTGTGTTTACACAGCATGTTGATAGATTGATCTTCAAAACTTATCTGTGAAACACTATGTAATGGTGGACATTTTTATTTCACAATTACATAAACATTTAGAGCTGTTGTTCTGTTTTCAATCGTCCTTCTGTTCTGCTTATGTTATACATTTATTTGTTTCACTTGTTCTTCGATTACATTAAGAACACATTTTCATAGGTTAATATCCTTTACATCCTGAGACGGTTGTAAATATATAAAACATTTGAATTCATGCTCCTCCTTTTATATCATTCTTGTACCACTCATTTGACTAACACTTTGCACAAATATCGGTCTTTTCGACCTCCAGAACCTCTCAGACTGAAGGAAATTATGAAATTCAATCAAACCTCCAAAGAATTGAGGTTGATTGATGACTTGGTGGTGGTCTGGCCATTGCAATTCCAAGTGAAATCAGACTTTCCAAACATTCTCTGGGTGAGGCCACAGGGAAAGTAAAAAGACGTCACAGATGCAGTAATTCGCACACTTGATGAAGTACAGAGGTACTCTAGGATATACATGAAGGCGTACTTTAGATGGAAAAGCAATATTAAGAGCAAATTGGATTGAATACACTATAAAATGTTCATTATCATTCATTCCTCCCAGGAGGTAGAATCCAACTAACTTTGGCGATTCCCTTTTTTTCCCCTTGTATCACTAACTTTAGTTTTTAGTGAAATATCTCAATAAGTACTGGATAAATTGCCACATTTTTCCGACATTTATAATTCCTAGACGATTAATCCTGATTACTTTGTGTATTTCTCCACATATTATCTATGGCTCTTCCAACAGTTAGATGTAGTGGGCAATGTTTGGTAAAGACATTTATGGTTCCTACACAATATGTCCTTAAGACTTTGGTGAAATCATTAAGATACATCTAGTAGGTCCACATAATAATAATAATAATATATTTATTTTGTTTGCGCTTTTACAGGTGCTCAAAGATGCTTTACAGATATAGTGAAAAGAAAAGAACAACAAATACATATAGTTAAAGTCAAATTAAAATCAAGCATACAAAAACAATCACACATTAAAAGTGAGTTTTTGTGAGTTTTTTGAAGGTGGTGAGGTCAGTGCAGTCTCTGATGGGTTGTGGGAGTGAGTTCCAGAGGGAGGGGGCAGCGACGGAGAAGGCTCTGTCCCCCCAGGTCCGGTGATTGGTGCGGGTGGGGATGGATAGGAGGTTGGCTTCTGATGAGCGGAGGCAGCGGGAAGGGGTGTGGTGGTGCAGCAGGTCTGTGAGGTAGGGGGAAGGGGTGTGGTGCAGCAGCAGGTCTGTGAGGTAGGGGGGGGGCCTGATTGTTGAGGGCTTTGTGAGTAACGAGGAGGACTTTGAAGTTGATTATTTGACGGACGGGGAGCCAGTGGAGGTTCTGGAGGACGGGAGTGATGTGGTCTCGGGAGCGGGTGAGGGTGAGGAGGCTGTCAGCAGAGTTCTGGATATGTTGGAGTTTATTGAGGAGGTTGGATGGTATGCCGTAGAGGATGCTATTGCAGTAGTCGAGTCGTGAAGTGATTAATGCATGAATCAGGGCTTCAGCAGCAGAGGAAGAGAGTGATGGGCGGAGACGGGCAATGTTTTTGAGGTGGAAAAAGGCGGTCCTGGTGATGTGATTTATGTGGTGGTTGAATTTGAGCTGACTGTCGAAGATGACTCCGAGGTTGCGGATGTGAGGGGGGGGGGGGGGTATAGAGTATTGCTGTCAATGGTGAAGTTGACATTCTGGATGGTTTTGATACATAGCTGTTCTAGAAACGTTTTGAGACTTGTATAAGCTTATAAATTCACAATTGGGGTTTTAATTATGTACTAATGATGGAGAAAATGTGAACATGTATTAACTTACAAAGTCCTTAACTAACCAATTACCCATTTCAAAAACCTAGCAACCTTAGAGATGAGGGAAAAAAAGTGCAAAAAAGCTAACAAATGTCTTTGTCATTCCTGTTGAACTCTACTGCAGCCTAACGGAGCTATTATATCGGCTGTAGACTGTTTTCAATCCCCTGTTTTAGATGCACAAGCTGCTAAATTACACTATAATACCAATCATCTTACACATATGTATTGAGGTAGATACATTTCACAACGTTTTTGGAGTATATGAACTAACTTGTACTCCATGTCATTGTGAATTTTACACCTGCATAACTCTCCACAGACGAAAGAAAAAGCTGCCCTGGAAAACCTAGCAGTGCTTTCTGTGCACATTTCATCTGGATTTGGGTCTTTGCAATACGAAGATAAACTTTGAAAGTCACTTTCAGTCAAGGCTACCTCCAAATGTATTTGAGGCTTGGCAGCAGAGTTGCCTGACAGGTTGCGCCCCCGCTGCCCTATTGCCGCTTGGCCCTCCTTTACTCTGTATGGTGAGAGCAGCTCTCAGCACTGGCAAGCCTGTGGAGAGGCTGTGTGTGGGGGGTGTGAGTGGTGTTAGTGGTTATGTGTCTTGTGCATGTGTGTCTGTGTTTGTGGTCAAACTTGCATTGGCTCAAACTATTGTCTTTTAAATAAAACCTACAATCCCTCTGGTAAAAAGTGTTGATTAACAGACAAGGTGAAAGAAATGTTCACACTGCTTTGACTCAATCTGTATCTCACCGTCGTTTGGATTATTTTAAAGTCATTTCCACCAAATGAATCTGCTCATTGCTATAAAATATGTCATGGCACTTCAGTGACGTGCAGATTAAACTTCAATAGGGAAATAAGTAAAATATGCCCTTCACTGACAAAACACCCATAATTCAGCAGGGGTTAATGAGGTTGTTATTCCATATCTGTGACTTAAAGAAGAGACAGTACATTGATATACACCTGAACATCAGCAGGAGAGGACTCTTTAAAGAAGAGACAGTACACTGATATACACCTGAACATCAGCAGGAGAGGACTCTTTAAAGAAGAGACAGTACATACTGATATACACCTGAACATCAGCAGGAGAGGACTCTTTAAAGTAGAGACACTACATACTGATATACACCTGAACATCAGCAGGAGAGGACTCTTTAAAGTAGAGACACTACATACTGATATACACCTGAAAATCAGCAGGAGAGGACTCTTTAAAGTAGAGACACTACATACTGATATACACCTGAACATCAGCAGGAGAGGACTCTTTAAAGTAGAGACACTACATACTGATATACACCTGAATATCAGCAGGAGAGGACTCTTTAAAGTAGAGACACTACAGACTGATATACACCTGAACATCAGCAGGAGAGGACTCTTTAAAGTAGAGACACTACATACTGATATACACCTGAACATCAGCAGGAGAGGACTCTTTAAAGTAGAGACACTACATACTGAGATACACCTGAACATCAGCAGGAGAGGACTCTTAAAGTAGAGACACTACATACTGATATACACCTGAACATCAGCAGGAGAGGACTCTTTAAAGTAGAGACACTACATACTGATATACACCTGAACATCAGCAGGAGAGGACTCTTTAAAGTAGAGACACTACATACTGATATACACCTGAACATCAGCAGGAGAGGACTCTTTAAAGTAGAGACACTACAGACTGATATACACCTGAACATCAGCAGGAGAGGACTCTTTAAAGTAGAGACACTACAGACTGATATACACCTGAACATCAGCAGGAGCAACCCTGTCTCCTAAAAATTACGTTCCCACAAAACTAAACTGCATTCTCAATTACGTTTAGCTAGAAACGTATTTTCTCCCACGTTACGTTCTTTATGAACGTATCTCAAATACGTTTATTTTCTACATATCTTCTAAAAGCATATTTTCTCCCACGTTACGTTTCTTATGAACGTATCTTAAATACGTTTATTTTCTACATATCTTTGCCATTTGTTGTCTTGCTTATAATAATGATAATAGTCATTTATAAATATCATTTTAGAGCACACATTTGAAATCAGTAGGCGAAGCTGTAATTTCTCCAGCTGTTTCTCTCATGAGGCAGAAAATAATAGTTTTAACAGCCAAAAAGCTGCTGTGTCGTTTATTGCACCTCAAACATTAAAACAAATCCAGAGTTACGTGTTTCTGTACTTCCTCTAAGAAGAAAGGACAGTAACAGAAGAGCTCTGTGGCTTCAGGCTTGATCGCCGTTCAAATGACAGAGTTGGTTTCCCCAAAACTGGGCGGGGCTGTAAAGTGACGTAGATTTTACTCTCATCTATGATTCAAAACCATTCCATTTATTCTAAGGGAAATTACATGCCAGTGTTTTATCTTTTTATTTTAAATCGTATAATGTCAGACTTTTTTTCCTGTGTGTGAGGAAAAGAAATGTCTCAGAGCCTCAAAATACTGAAATCTGTATTTTTTTAAATATTTTTTTCCTTCTAATTTGTTATTCTTTTCTAAATAACACACTGTTATTTACTCAACAATAACACACAATTATCCTTGTTTTTAGTTATTCGTTTAATTCTATAATCTTGGGCTTTTTAGCCGTAAATAAAGTCTCCGGAAACAGACGTAGGCCTATAAGGGACATTTTGAGGATACACACCACAAACCCACTGAACAGATTACCCAAGATCCTCAGCTTGAAGCTCGTTGATTGGATGTTTAGTCGCAATGCATGTTGGGATATGATGTTAATGCGATATGATATCCGAAAAAATAATAATACTTTATTCCGAGTGTGCTTGCTTTTCTCTTTGGAGGTCATCACATAACGGCATTGTAATACACGGTTCGGCTGCATTAAATATTACATATCTGCCGTAGTTCTTTATTTATAGAGCCTGATGAGAAGACTTCTGGACAAACAGGAGAACTGCCGCCAAAACTGAATATGTGACGTGGATCATAAATATATCAACAATTAAACAACACCTTGCATTTATTTTCACAAAATACGTCTCCTTGCAGTATCAATAGTAATTCGGCTGACTTTTACATTTGATCCAATTGGTAGATAGGTTACATTTACACCATAACGGTGCACAGCTGATAGAAAAGGACTTGTAGTTTTTAAAGATATTACTGATTTTCTTTGAATATAAGAATGTAAATACTGAGTTGAGAGAATAGTCAGGGGATTTGGGTGATGGGAGACACATCTATGGAATCACCATTTCAATAGCTTACCATTAAATGACGGATATGCCTTTCTGTCTGTGATGTTTTACAAATCAGATATTAATGTGTAGAAGTAAAACATGAGAAATAGTATAGCAATATCCTGTAAAATTATGTGAAAACATGAATAAAACTACACATCTTCAGATGTTATACATGCATAAGTGTCCTACACTAATAATACAAAGTTATTATGAGTATGCTGTGTGTACCTTGTGTGCACCGTCTAGTGGTTAAAGCACGTTATTGCATTATTTTTGTTGGATAATGATATTTTTGTTGAATAATGTTATTTGATGAAAAGATATTAAGAGTACATACTTTCATAGAGGGGAAAGTAGAAGGTCAATGATAGAAGTATAGAATATAACAAATCAAGAAGATACTGTAAGTGATCTCTACAATAAAACAGTTTAGTGCACGATGTACAAAGATATTAATATGAGGATGTGCAAAACAGACAAACTAATTAACCTTTATTAACACATTAAAGAATACTTTAGGTTAAGGTCTTCTTTCAAATAAGAAAAAAGCTTTGGGGGTATCTATCTACAGATAAATATTAAGCCTGACAAAGTACTTAACGTCTAATGTATTGCTTCCTGCAATGTCAACTATGTTGAAGCACTTATTTTAACTGATATTATACACATTAATTATACTCTTATGTAGATAGTATAAGAAATGTGCAGAATATGACACTTTAATGGTGGAGTATACACACATATTGATAGATGTCGTAATGCACTGTTGAGGAACCTGTGACCCAAGTTTTTCATTCATTGCATAACTACACCGTAGTTGTGTATATGATCAATAAACCTTAGAAAATCTTGAAATCTTGAAAGGGATGTGCAAAATAGCAATTATATACAGTTTTTAATTAACTATTAGTAGATAATAACGAGTAATTCATATACTTTATAGAGATCTGCAGATAAATGTGTAGTCTTCTAAAGCACCAACTATCAAATATCTCTCCTGATTGTTGGCACTTGACAATCACCTTACCTGAATTTTACTCAGGTGTAACTAAAGTCTGATTTAAGGGTTGTTTATATTTCACATCATTAATCAGAATCTGCAGAGTTACTAAAGTACATGTAGTGGAGTAAAAATACCAGGTTAACCTCTGAATTGTAGTGGAGTAGAATTACAAAGTAACAATGAGCTGTCATGTGGGTATATATTAATGCTGCGCATTATGGAAACAAGAGATTTTCACCCATTTAGTAATTACATGTTTTAAATGTGTACACACCAATGTGTTTCCTATCGCCTATAAACCTCCAGGGCTGTACACAGTTTAATACTGTCAACTTCTAATTTTTGGAAAAACGAAAACGTCTTTTAAAACTACAATTCCCAGTAGAGACGTGCCATAGAGAACATGTTGCGAAACACAATAGCCAGCATGTGTAGTTCTGGGGGGGCGTTCGAGTCCAGTTTTGAATAGTCTGCCGTGGTTTCGTTCCATTTCAAAGAGCTTGACGCTCGGCGTAACCTTGGCGCACTGCCACTCCAACATCCAATCACAGAGCTTGAAGATTAATCACGGGGTTTGTCAACGGGTCTGTAGTTCCAAACGATAGCTGGGGATTATGGGTAGTGTAGTGTCTTCGGCCATCCTAAACTGAAATGTTTTTCGGATATCATATCGCATTCACAACACCACATCTGGCGTCACAGAGATCTTCTGTTACTGTCCTTTATTCTTAGAGGAAGTACAGAAACACGTAACTGGATTTGTTTTAATGTTTGAGGTGCAATAAACGACACAGCAGCTTTTTGCCTTGTTAAAAACTATTATTTTCTGCCTCATGAGAGTAACAGCTGGAGAAATTACAGCTTCGCCTACTGATTTCAAATGTGAGCTCTAAAATGATATTTATAAATGACTATTAGCATTATTATAAGCAAGACAATAAATGGCAAAGATATGAAAGAAATAAACGTATTTAAGATACGTTCATAAGAAACGTAACATGGGAGAAAATATGTTTCTAGAAGATATGTAGAAAATAAACGTATTTGAGATACGTCCATAACAAACGTAACGTGGGAGAAAATACGTTTCTTGCTAAACGTAATTGAGAATGCAGTTTAGTTCTGTGGGAACGTAATTTTTAGGAGACAGGGTTGGCAGGAGAGGACTCTTTAAAGTAGAGACACTACATACTGATATACACCTGAACATCAGCAGGAGAGGACTCTTTAAAGTAGAGACACTACATACTGATATACACCTGAACATCAGCAGGAGAGGACTCTTTAAAGTAGAGACACTACATACTGATATACACCTGAACATCAGCAGGAGAGGACTCTTTAAAGTAGAGACACTACATACTGATATACACCTGAACATCAGCAGGAGAGGACTCTTTAAAGTAGAGACACTACATACTGATATACACCTGAACATCAGCAGGAGAGGACTCTTTAAAGTAGAGACACTACATACTGATATACACCTGAACATCAGCAGGAGAGGACTCTTTAAAGTAGAGACATTACATACTGATATACACCTGAACATCAGCAGGAGAGGACTCTTTAAAATGGAGACACTACATACTGATATACACCTGAACATCAGCAGGAGAGGACTCTTTAAAGTGGAGACACTACATACTGATATACACCTGAACATCAGCAGGAGAGGACTCTTTAAAGTAGAGACACTACATACTGATATACACCTGAACATCAGTAGGAGAGGACTCTTTAAAGTAGAGACACTACATACTGATATACACCTGAACATCAGCAGGAGAGGACTCTTTAAAGTAGAGACACTACATACTGATATACACCTGAACATCAGCAGGAGAGGACTCTTTAAAGTAGAGACATTACATACTGATATACACCTGAACATCAGCAGGAGAGGACTCTTTAAAGTAGAGACACTACATACTGATATACACCTGAACATCAGCAGGAGAGGACTCTTTAAAGTAGAGACACTACATACTGATATACACCTGAACATCAGCAGGAGAGGACTCTTTAAAGTAGAGACACTACATCCTGATATACACCTGAACATCAGCAGGAGAGGACTCTTTAAAGTAGAGACACTACATACTGATATACACCTGAACATCAGCAGGAGAGGACTCTTTAAAGTAGAGACACTACATACTGATATACACCTGAACATCAGCAGGAGAGGACTCTTTAAAGTAGAGACACTACATACTGATATACACCTGAACATCAGCAGGAGAGGACTCTTTAAAGTAGACACTACATACTGATATACACCTGAACATCAGCAGGAGAGGACTCTTTAAAGTAGAGACACTACATACTGATATACACCTGAACATCAGCAGGAGAGGACTCTTTAAAGTAGAGACACTATATACTGATATACACCTGAACATCAGCAGGAGAGGACTCTTTAAAGTAGAGACACTACATACTGATATACACCTGAACATCAGCAGGAGAGGACTCTTTAAAGTAGAGACACTACATACTGATATACACCTGAACATCAGCAGGAGAGGACTCTTTAAAGTAGAGACACTACATCCTGATATACACCTGAACATCAGCAGGAGAGGACTCTTTAAAGTAGAGACACTACATACTGATATACACCTGAACATCAGCAGGAGAGCACTCTTTAAAGTAGAGACACTACATACTGATATACACCTGAACATCAGCAGAAATGTAAAAAAAGATCTAGTTTTAGTTGACTAAAACAAACTTGAAAGAAATCAAATACATAGTGTTGTTTTTTCCTTTGTTTATATTTATTATGATAATTGTTGAATGCAAACTTTGTAAACAAGGTAATAAAGTATGTACTGAAGTAGCTTTAAGTCAGTGTATTGATCAGGGCAGAGCCAGGTGAGCTAAAGTCACTCAATACAAAGGTAACTAGACAAAAACAGGAGGAACAAACGAGAAATAATTCTAGTGTTGTTTTTAATTTGAATTTATTTGTATTGAATGTTATTATTAGTTGAATTCTCAGATTAAATCTCTGGTGACTTGAAATTAAAAGTAAGAAGTTAAACGTAGACAGGAGAAACAAACGTAAAATAAATCAACGTGTCAGTATTGTTATCATTATAAAACATTTTTTTTATTGATTGACAAAACTAGACTTTAACTTAACAAGTAAACAATGGACTAAACATAAATATGAAAATGAACTATTCAATAAATATGAAAAATACAACAAAAATATGAAAGTGGATACTATAAACTAAACATGACGATATAACATAAACCTGCTAACTTGTAATGACTAAATGTTCCTCTTATTTAGGGGTACTAGAAGCAAAGGAATAGTTTATTTCTTTTATAATTAAGGTTGTTTTTTTGCCCCTAGTGGCTAAAACTGCACATCACTGTGAGTCTCTTCTGGAACCTTTGTTGATGTCTAACCAGATCTAATAACTGTTAAGTGTTTAAATATATATCCTGACTGGCTGTGAGTATATGTTGTTGCTCACTCACTTTGAGCTTTAGACTGTACTTGAAATGTTTTAATGTCTTACTAATTGTTGTTGTTGTGAGTTTTTAAAAAAAAGTTTTTTAAGTTTTTAAAGCCGATGTCAGGGCTGCCTTTGAGTCTTATGTTTTCCTTTTTAGTCATCGTTGACGTTTGGGCGGATACAATAAAAGGAATTGATGACTCTTCTCCACCGTGGTGTTGTCCTTCTCTGCGTTGTTGGGATCGGCTCATTGGTTTGCTCAGGTTGATCCACCCTCACTTCCTGTTCCACCTCCAACTCCACCTTTACCTCCACAAGCTCCTCCTTCACCACGCAGAGTGCCTTTGGTGGTTTTTTCAGCTGTTTCTTCAGCAAGGCGGCTATCTCTGCATCCTTCTCCTCAACACAACGTTCCTTCTGTTGTTCCAGTTCCTGGTTTCTCTCATGCAAAGCAACTATCTCTGCATCCTTCTCCTCAACACAACGTTCCTTCTGTTGTTCCAGTTCCTGGTTTCTCTCATGCAAAGCAACTATCTCTGCATCCTTCTCCTCAACACAACGTTCCTTCTGTTGTTCCAGTTCCTGGTTTCTCTCATGCAAAGCAACTATCTCTGCATCCTTCTCCTCCACACAACGTTCCTTCTGTTGTTCCAGTTCCTGGTTTCTCTCATGCAAAGCAACTATCTCTGCATCCTTCTCCTCCACACAACGTTCCTTCTGTTGCTCCAGTTCCTGGTTTCTCTCATGCGAAGCAACTATCTCTGCATCCTTCTCCTCCACACAACGTTCCTTCTGTTGTTCCAGTTCCTGGTTTCTCTCATGCAAAGCAACTATCTCTGCATCCTTCTCCTCCACACAACGTTCCTTCTGTTGTTCCAGTTCCTGGTTTCTCTCATGCAAAGCAACTATCTCTGCATCCTTCTCCTCCACACAACGTTCCTTCTGTTGTTCCAGTTCCTGGTTTCTCTCATGCGAAGCAACTATCTCTGCATCCTTCTCCTCCACACAACGTTCCTTCTGTTGTTGGAGTTCATGGTTTCTCTCATGCAAAACGACTATCTCAAAATGTTTCACCTCAAGAAAACGCAACTTCTCTTGTTTGAGTTCCTGGTTTGTCTTTTGCAAGGCAGCCATCTCTGCATCCTTCTCCTCAACACAGGGTTCTTTCAGTTGTTTGAGATGCTGGTTTGTCTTTCTCAAGGCGGCCATCTCTGCTTTGTCCTTTTCGTGTATCTTGAGGAGCTTTCCATATTTCATGTTCAGTTCCTCAATGTTTCCGCGCAAGAGTTTCTGCTCAATTTCCAGGGCATTCATTTTCACATCGTGCCTAACTTCTGGTTCCACTTTCACCTCCACATCCTCCTTCTTGTCCACCTTCACCTCCTCCACCACACAACGTTCCTTCTCTTGTTTCAGTGTTTGGTTTTCCTTCAGCAAGGCGGCCATCTCTGCATCCTTTTCCTCAACACAACGTGACTTTTGTTGTTTGAGTTCCTGGTTTTTTGTTTGCAAGGCGGCCATCTTTGCCTCCTCCTTAACACAATGCTCCTTCAGTTGTGTGAGTTCCTGGTTTCTCTCACGCAGAGCAGCTATCTTTACAGCTTTCTCCTCAGCACAACGATCCTTTTGTTGTTTGAGTTCTTGGTTAGTCTTTTGCAAGGCGGCCGTCTTTGCATCTTTCTCCTCAACACAACGCTGCTTCTCTTGTTTCAGTGTTTTGTTTTCCTTCAGCAAGGCAGCTAACTCTTTATCCTTCTCCTCCACACAACGCTGCTTCTGTTGTTGGAGTTCCTGATTTGTCTCACGCAAAGCAGCCATCTCTACACCTTGCTCCTCAACACACTGTTCTTTCAGTTGTTTGAGTTCCTGGATTGCCTTTCTCAAGGCGGCCATCTCGGCTTCAACCTTCTTGTGTGACCTCTGGAGGTTTCCGTATTTCATGTTCAGGTCCTCATTGTTGACGCGCAAGACGTTCTGCTCAATTTCCTGGGCCTTCACTTTCACATTGTGCTTAAATAGCAAAGCTGATTTCTCTGTATATGCTTTGAGCATCGCTTCCTTCTTTTTAGCGCCTTCAATCTCAAGCTTATCCCTTAAAGTCCTCTCCTGCTCCAGCAACAACTTCTATGTTTCTCTTTAAAGTAGAAACATATATATATATACCAACCCAGTCTCACATCTAAACGTGTAATAACAAAGTAGGACGTAGTATTTCTACAAAAACGCCTCTGAAATTTTAGAATCCCTACGTTTTTTTTCACCTTTCATTCCAATGGCTGGCGTCTATGTCACGTGATCTTCACATTTCTCTCCGCATAAACAAAAAAATGGCCGACCTTCGTTTTATTCTCGGTGGAAAATGCCTATTTTAAGGTTAGTTTGGCCATTAAAATGCGTTTTGATGTCATTTGATGCGAGAAATATGAGTTGTTATTTCAGATGATGTGTGCAGTGGATGCACATGATCTTTAGTTTGAAAGTTATTATGAAGATTACTTCAGGAAATTGCGTCCATTCAACGTTTTCATTGTTACCAAGGTGGTTTCTAGGGACACTGCTATCGATATTATTTCTGTTATGTTGTGTAACTGTTTAATGGTGTTATCTTTATTGCTACCCCCTTCCCCGTCAATGTATAGTGTTGGTCCACAGCGCAAACTTATTAGTTTAACAAAATCTGTATCTAAAATGGTGGCATAGAAACGTTATTTTCCCCTGTGCAATTCCAGTCTCACATCTCAGAGCACATCGTCATTAACAAATACCGGAAACAGACGTAGGCAAGATCCTCAGCTCGGTGATTGGATGGTTTAGCCGCAATGCACGTTGGGAAATGGTGTTTATAAGATGTGAAATCCGTAAACATTTTAAAAATAAAATAATACTTTATTCCGAGTGTGCTTGCTTTTCTCTTTGGAGGTCATCACATAACGGCATTGTAATACACGGTTCGGCTGCATTACATATTACATATCTGCCGTAGTTCTGTATTTATAGAGCCTTGATGAGAAGACCTCTAGACAAACAGGAGAACTGCCGCCAAGACTGAAAACGTGACGTGGATCATAAATACTGTCCTAATTATACATGTGAGTTACTTTCACTTTACTTTTCAATTCCCATGTTTTCATCTTTAAATATATCGACATCTCAACTTCACTTTTTACTTCAAGATAATATTCCAAATGAACATCTTTAGACATATTTCACATATTTATGCGACATATTTTCTAAGTACTCGATCTGAGTACTTCTACTTGAACTCAAATACAAGATCTGCGTTCTTCTACTTTTACCCAAGTACAAGATCTGAGTACTTCTACTTCACTCTAGTACAAGATCTGAGTACTTCTACTTTTACTCAAGTACAAGATCTGAGTACTTCTACTTTTACACAAGTACAAGATCTGAGTACTTCTACTTTTACTCAAGTACAACATCTGAGTACTTCTACTTTCACTCAAGTACAAGACCTGAGTACTTCTACTTTTACCCAAGTACAAGATCTGAGTACTTCTACTTTTACTCAAGTACAACATCTGAGTACTTCTACTTTCACTCAAGTACCAGACCTGAGTACTTCTCCCTCCTCTGGTCAGTGTAAATCTCCAGCAGGAAACAGACCTCAGATCAGCTGTCAGCTCAGCAGCAGGACGATCAGTAGAGGTCGTGTTTGTTCTGTTTTCTGCAGTTTAGGATTACTTTTAAATATCTGCACGTTCAGAGAGGCATTTTATAGGAACACTTGAAATGAATGTGATGGGAAACTTTTTTACGAATGTCAAAAATAACAAACATGCAATAATGTGATAGAATAATAAAAAATCTTGGAGAGAGAAAATAACATAAAAAGAGGTGGATTAAGAGAGAGATTTGTAAAACATTTTGTTTCCAAATGTATTGTGAAAAGTACTTTTAAAACAAATGTAAAGAACGCATACATTTGTTAACGACACCAGAGTGTAGGAATACTCTGTTACAGTAAAAGTCCTGCATTCAAAATGTTCCTCAAGTGAAAGTAGAAGTACTCAGATCTTGTAGTAAAAGTAGAAGTACTCCGGTATTGTACTTGAGTAAAAGTAGAAGTACTCAGATCTTGTACTTGAGTAAACGTAGAAGTACTCAGATCTTGTACTTGAGTAAAAGTAGAAGTACTCAGATCTTGTACTAGAGTAAAAGTAGAAGTACTCAGATCTTGTAGTTGAGTAAAAGTAGAAGTACTCAGATCTTGTTCTTGAGTAAAAGTAGAAGTACTCAGATCTTGTACTTGAGTAAAAGTAGAAGTACTCAGATCTTGTACTTGAGTAAAAGTAGAAGTACTCAGGTCTTGTACTTAGTAAAAGTAGAAGTACCCAGAGTGTAGGAATACTCTGTCACAGTAAAAGTCCTGCATTCAAAATGTCCCTCAAGTGAAAGTAGAAAAGTATTCTCATCAAAATATAGTGAAAGACAGTAAAAGTAGTCGTTGTGCAGATTGGTCCATTTCAGAATAATATATATGATATGTTTTATAATGATTGATCATGAAAGTGTTCTCAAAGCTGGTGAAGGTGCAGCTAGTCTGAATGGCTTTGTAGACTGCAGGGTAGCTGGTGAAGGTGCAGCTAGTCTGAATGGCTTTGTAGACTGCAGGGTAGCTGGTGAAGGTGCAGCTAGTCTGAATGACTTTGTAGACTGCAGGGTAGCTGGTGGATTTACTCCAGGTGGAACTAAAGTCTGATTCAACACTTGATTAGATTTCACATCATTCATCCACATCTGAGAAGTAACTAAAGGATTAATTACATGTATTATATGAACTGTAGTGGAGTAGAAGTACACAGTACATTAAAATGGAAATAGGTACCTCAAAATGTACTTAATTACTTGAGTAAATGTAGTTACTTCCCACCTCTGCTGTGAGCTGCTGAGTGAAAGCTGTGTTCAGACGTTGGGAGTTAATGGTTTTTTGAGCGGCCACTAAACGTTACGACCCTCCTTGAACTTTAACGACGACCTCCTGGACGTTCAGAGTCTGAGGAGCTTCAGTTACAGACAGACACATTCATCTGACTCTCTGATTCCCGCCATGCAGGAAGTAAAGACACGGGGATTTGGAGAAAGTAAATACGCATTGAGGAAGACGTGCTCCATAGAATAACAACTCCTAACCAACAACGTGTCCTGTGGTCAGACTTTCCAACCAAATCATCTCCTGCTACAAAAGTGAAGCTGAAATATTGTCCTTTTTCTTTTCCCGTCACACCGCTTCTGTTTCTGCATTTTCATATTTTCATTTTTTCATGACAGGAAATACAATGATGTAAAACTTATGATTTCCATGATTGTAACAGATGTGTTGTTCAAACAGCTCTTTATTCTTCTTCTCTGTGCTGCAGCCCCTCTTTTCACCCTCCGTCCGAAACCAGAGCCCAGTCTGCTCTGATTGGTTAGCTGGCTGGCTCTGTTGTGATTGGTCAACCGCTTAGAGATGTCCCGCCCCTTAGCCTATCACATACAATGTGTTGGAGCTCTAGCCAATAGGAGCGTGAGTGATGTCACTAAGGAAGTAAACAAAGGAGTCCAATGGAGGCGTTTCTGCAGACACAGGCCCGTTCTCATTTCAGCAAATCCCCCTCCTCGACTCCTCGACTCCTCGGTCCTCCGGTAGTGACCCGGAAATGAATTTCAGCGCGCCATGTTGAAGGACATCTCATTTCTCTAAATGCACTTCGAGGACCGAGGATCGAGCATCGAGGAGGCTCTCTGGAGGAGCTCTAACCGAGGATACACTGATGGGTCCTCCACGGTCCTCCACGGCTCCTTCGTGGATGCATTTCCGGCAACAGAGATGTTTCAAAGAGTCGTGACGCACGGCCGGACTTATCTCAGCCAATCACAGCTCTGCATGCATCCCCTGGATATTATTTTATTAACTGCTCTCATCGACGCGATGTTTCCAGAGAGAACAGCTGTGATGTCCCTGCTGAAAGCAGAGCAGTGTGTATAATATATATCACTCAGTATAACAGGCCTACTCTCTTTATTTGCTGTAGTTTAGTAGATATCTACAAACAAAGAGTCCATATTTAATAAAATACACAACGGCTGTTAGCTGTAGGTGCGTGTGTGTGTGGTACAGTGTGTGCGTAGATGCAGCGGACAGACAGGTCTCAGTTGGTTTGGTGTCCTCTGCTTACTTTTAATACTTGTAAATAAAACTTTTGGCCCGTAATTTATTTTCCTAATTTTAGCGACCATAGAGGGGGGGGGGGGATATATCCAGTCTCTGATAGTGTTACGTTATTATGAGAGTGCTCTGTTTGATTCTGAAATTGTATATCTATATAAATATATACATATATATATGTGTGTGTGTGTGTGTGTGTGTGTGTGTGTGTGTGTGTGTGTGTGTGTGTGTGTGTGTGTGTGTGTGTCCGCATCTGTAGCCTGTTATTGTCTCATTATTCCGCACTGTGAATGAATCAAAGTGGTCTTGAACTCATCTGTCCATCAGACAGAGGGCTGCTGTGCCTCCTGTCATCATTAATGGACGTCTCTTTAAAATGACCGCTCAGAGGAGAGGAGTTCTCATTTCTCTAACCGCCTGCTGCTTCCCCTCCTCTCTCCTCGGTTCCCCTCCTCTCTCCTCGGTTCCCCTCCTCGGCTCCTCGGCTCGCATCTCCTGTGGGCGGGGACTACGTCTCGAGGATAGGAGTCGAGGAGGGGAGTCGAGGAGGGGAGTTAGAGAAATGAGAAAGGGCCACAGTGTTACATACAGAATTTCATATATTTATATTGGGAAGAATAAGCAACATTTATTTGGGATTTATGAAGTAAAACCTTAAGTGTTTCAAGAATTAAAATGGCTCTTTAACAGACTAAAAAAGAATACCAAAAAGCACATTCGTGATCCATTTGAAATGCATTACTGGCTGAAAGCTGGGTGAAACACATGGGAGGGCACCACTGACCAACATGTCCTGGATTACAGCAGGTAGTAGAAGTCAACACAATGAAACCGTATTTAAAGAAAGGGAAAGGAATTTTAATCTAACGAGACCAATACAAATGACTGCAAGCTGAATGTATGTACTCTTTTTGAGCCCTCGCTGTGTTTTTCCACTCTGAGTATGAATTTTCTGCTCGTCACTCTGCAGGAATGCACCGCCTTGCTCTCAGCAGCTTTATTGAGGCTCTTTGCTCCACCTGAGTGTTGTACACTCCTGATGCATGCTGGGAGACTCGTTAAAAACCTGAAGCAGCGAGAAGAAGACAAAACACAAACCAGAGTTTTACTGTTTCCTCTGCGGGTGATAAGCAAATTCACTAAAGTCTCATTGTGACAAATAAAGGTTAGGGACATGAGGAACATATTCATAAATACACACGAAGTCAAGGCATTAATAACACTTTTTGTGACTCTTAATATGTTTTGAACGCTTTTGCATTTGAGTTTCAACGTGAACGCAGGACTCTGTCTTGGTTCCTTTTTGCAATATTTTAGCATTTGTGAGTTTCAAAGTGCGATGCTTCTGTGGAGGACATCATTGAGTGTCGCTGCCTCTCACCCTGCCTCTCACCTGCAGGTCACTGATTGGTTGAAACTCAGCTCACCTGGGCCAAGGCTGCAGTCGATATAGTCCGTTTAGCTTCAGGAACCTTCCTAACGGAGTGAAATGACCCGGAAGTCCCTCAGTGGCAGCCATGAATAAGAGCCGTTCCAATTCTCTAGATCAGTGATTCCCAACCTTTTTTCCCAAGAGCCCCCCCAAATGACTCCTGTTGAAAGTTGCGCCCCCCCCCCCCCCCCGTGTGTGTGTGTGGGTACACAACAACAACAGCGGTAATTAAAGTTTAAAAGTCTCAAAAAGCTACAACTACTGTCACAAACTGGATGAATGTGAAGTATGTTGTTAAAGGAGGATGAAAGTGTAACTAAGGAGCACTATTGGAGTGACTTTGATGGTTATTGGACTCAGGATTCATTCATTTGGATTCCCGCTGTATGAAGAAATGAAAGGACGGCACAAGTGGAAACAATTCACAAAGGGATTAAACTGTTTAAAACACATGCTCAAAGTAAGCCGGGTTTTGCCGATGTGTTTATGTGGATTCAAAAGTCGTAAATAATCTACAAAATGGAGGAGACCGATCTGATCGGAGCAACTGTGACGAATAATCCAACTGAAACCGGCATGGACAATGACTGAGTTTTAAAAATGCGCTTATCCAGACAAGCCCGGTTTGGACACTTTACGGGCAGAAGAAACATTTCTTTTTTTTTATCAACTTTCTTTATTGGAAGCAATTAGACCAACAAAAACAACAGAGCCGTGTCACAGAGAACTTCCATTCTTCCATTTGTTCCCGTCCTTTTATCCCTCCCACAATCCCACCCAAAGGAGAACACTTCTCAGTACACAACATGAAAACAGTACAAAATACATACAACAAATACATAAGTATGGGAAAAAAAAAAGAGGGGGGGGGGGGGGCTCAGTCGTCACAGTCAGGCAGGGATGTCTGAAAGGTTAAGAAAGGTCTCCACGTTTTTTCAAAAGAACTTAAGGAGCAGTTGATGGAAAACCTAAGCTTTTCGAGTCTAATGGACAGTAACATTTCTTTCACCCACCTGCTATGAGATGGAGGTTGAGCGTGTTTCCAATTGAGGAGTATAAGTTGCCTGGCTAACAGGGTGGCAAAGGCTAGAACAGTCTGTATAACTTTAGAGGTGACAGGCTGCAGGGGGCACCAAACAAGACCAAGAGAGGATCTGAAAGGATAGTAGTATTATATGCTGTGCTAAGAGTTTTGAAGACATCGGACCAGAATGTGGTGAGCCTAGGGCAGAGACAGAACATATGGGAATGATTGGCTGGGGATTGTTTGCACCTATTACAAGAGTCAGTTACATTGGGGTAAATCCGAGAAAGCCTCAAGTTAGTGTAGTGAACTTTGTGCACCACTTTACACTGTAGGAGGCCGTGCCTTGCACAGATTGAAGAGGAGTGAACCAACCATAAAACTTGTTGCCAATAATCATCGGGCAGTGTGATTCCAAGCTCCTGCTCCCAAGAATCCCTGGGGCCGGTCGCTGGGCTGTCAATAGCAGAACTGATAAGGCTGTAAATGCTAGAAATTAGCCGCTTTTGTTCGGGATCAAGCGCCACTAACAAGTCAACCAGGGTTTCTGGGGGACGACTCGGGAATTTGGGGTTCTGATTCTGGACAAAATGCCTTGTCTGAAAAAACGAAATAGGTGGGTTCTAGGCAGGTCGAATTTCTTCGAGAGCTCAGGGAAGGACATAAAAGTCCCCTGGTTGTAGAGGTCCCTAAATTTGGTTAACCCTTTGTCAAACCAAGTCCGAAAGGCCATATCGGTGCAAGAGGGCAGGAATAGGTGGTTATTTACAATGGGGGAGAGATCTGAGGCCCTATGGAGGCCTAGGCTCTTCCTAAATTGAATCCAAATTCTAATGGTGTTAGTTACCACTGGATTTGAGGTGAAGTTGGAGATAGACAGAGGGAGTTGGGAGCAAACCAGGGAGTGAAGAGAGAGTTTAGACGATGCAAGTTCCATATCCACCCACGTGGGGCGTAAGCTGTCTGCAGCATTGTTAAACCAGTATAAAGGTTTATGAATATTACAGGACCAGTAATAGTGTAGGAGATTGGGCAATGCCAAGCCTCCAAGAGCCCTTGGGAGCTGTAGCACTGATCTTCTGATGCGTGGATTTTTTTGCCCCAGAGGAAAGAACTTATTAGTTGATCGAGCAATTTGAAAAAAGACTTCTTAATAAGGATGGGGATATGTGAGAAAAGATATAGAAACTTGGGTAAAACAACCATTTTAACCAAATGAACACGACCCACTAGGGATAATGGGAGTGCAGACCATCTGACAAAGTCCAGTTTACACCTCTCAAGGAGAGGAGAGAATTTTTTTTGAGAAAAGGCGATCAATTGAGTCAGTCATATGCACCCCCAAATATTTAAACCCGTCTGTAGAATATTTGAAAGGGGAAAAAGCTGGGGGTATACTTTTAGCTGTAGAATTGATGGGGAAAACTTCGCTCTTGTGGAGGTTAAGTTTATAGCCTGAATAGGACCCAAATTTGTCGAGGATATCTAGAACCACAGGAAGAGAGGCAGCTGGATTAGACATGTATAAAAGGAGGTCATCGGCGTATAACGATAATTTATGAACTTTCCCAGCTCTGGTGATGCCCTCAAACCCACCCTCCTGACGCAGCCAGATTGCTAAAGGCTCGATAGCTATGGCAAATAAGAGGGGGGAGAGAGGGCAGCCCTGTCTGGTACCTCGATAAAGGGGAAATGGGGCAGACTGGAGGCCGTTTGTGTGGACTGAGGCGACTGGGCAGGCATAAAGCAATTTGACCCAAGATATAAATTCTGAATTGAAACCAAATTTCTGCAACACAAAAAAAAGGAAGCTCCATTCCACCCTGTCGAAGGCCTTCTCCGCATCTAGTGAAATAATCAATTCCGGACTGCATGAACTAGATAAGCCAATGATATTCAAGAGCCTCCTTGTGTTATGAAACGAGTGTCTTCCAAGCATGAAACCTGTTTGGTCAGTAGATATTATACTTGGTAGGACCCGTTGGGCTAGGGTCTTTGACAGGATCTTTAGGTCAACATTTAAGAGGGAGATGGGCCTATAGCTACCACACATAAGAGGGTCTTTATCACTCTTAAGGCGAGACACGGCAGGCAAAAACATCGTTTTTCAAGTACTGGTCAATTTTGAGATTTTGTGCTATTTTGATTCTATAACATGTTTTCTTTCAGGCTTTTGGAAGGAAAACGTACAAAATACACATTTAAGTGTTTATTTTACTATAGTTTGTCTATTTGCGTCAGTAGATTTCTCCTAAATTCACCAAAAGTTAGCATTCTAACGTAACATAAAGTACCGCGGCCGCTGTGTGCACCATGTCATCAGAGATATCGCTGGAAAGCTGTGTCTCTCCTGCACAATCTCATCGGATCCAAATATGGTCATTTCCTTTGTATCAGCAACCAATCGTGAAAGCACAAAGGGGTCTTAAACCAAGAAACGAAATCTCATTGGCTGGTGTCAATTTCTGACAACGTGATTCGTTCAGATGCGTCACGTGGTGTTCTAAAACACTTCCTGGTTAGCTTTCCGCTCGAAATTGAAATCTCAAAATGACAAAAGAACGGCGAAAAAATCGTTCACAGAGAAGACGACAACAATTGTCACTTGCACGAAGCAAGGTTACACAAAAAACAAATGACCCCGAACATGAAATACCTTCACACTGTTAGCCCGGAGTTCATATCTAATTAAATAATGAATTACAAATTACTGACATTATTTAAGTTTGATTGCATTACTATCAAATGTAAGCATATTCTACTTGCTGACTACCAAATGTAAGCATATAATACTTACATGTGTTAGTTAAGCAATGTGTCAATAATTTTAAGTTAAGTAACTTTGCATTATCAAGTTTTAGACATGTTCGCAATGCATTATGGGAAAGAGAAGGATCTTTTAATGTGCCGCAGCCACGTTTCCAGCTCGCAATTTCTCAGTCGGACGCAACCCCACTTTGAACGCCGGACTTGCACCCTTTCACCGCGCTGTCTACGCTTCCAAAGGAAGGACGCTGCGCGGCTGCTTTATCTACTGAATCTGGTGAGTGATTTAGCTAACAGGGCTTGGTTGAATTCTCGTACTTTTGGGTGTAACACAGCCACAGGAAGTATCAACTGGCGGGAACACGGTGTGGGCTTCTCTCGCATTGTTTAAGTACTTGTTAGAGGAAAATAAAATGTTAACAGACTTTGACAGTTACAGGTAAATTCGAATAATGCTGCCGTTTATTTTCTGAGTTAAAGTTCCATTCGTTGGTGCGCCGTGGAACGGACTTTTTATTTTGGCGGAAGCATTACGATCATTTTAAAGTTAATTAAATCATTTTAAAATCGATATTATGAATAATTTGTTTTTTTAGTATGTAGCCGTGTAATAAGCGGTATAATGTGCTGCTAGGTGGTCATTAGGGGGGGGGGGAATCCCCGCAGTGTGATCATGGAGCCCGCGGAGGGATCTAGATCTTAATAGCGACCACATTAAGTTTTCATTTGATTTACGTCACTTAACTGTAGCACTTCTACGCTACTGCAGTCAGGCAATGTGTGTTTCCCTCGCTTTTGTTAACTTGTACTGAGCGATAGTAGGCTACGAGGTGCAGATAGTTTTAAACAGATAGTGCTGTACTTTTTTCACTTGTTCGTGTTCACTGAAAGACGTAGATTTTTTTTTTCACCCAGTTGCTGTTTTTGTCACCTTTCTTTTAGTCATGTGAGTCGGACACCACCCCACATTGAACGCCGGACGCTAGAACCCTGCCACGGGCTGTCTCAGGCTTCCATCATAGGGAGAGGAGGGTGGCGGTTGGACGGCTGCTTTGTGCTACTACATCAGGTGAGACGCCATTTAGCTAACATTAGCGACCACATTACGTTTTCAGATGTTGTTGTTGTTGTTGTTGTTGTCCCTTAAAGGTGGGGTATGTAATTTATTTCAGAAACACTTATTGTTATATTCCATGGAATGCTCTTAACATCCCGATAGCAATGCATATATGAAATGCTTTGACAATAAATACATACAAAATGTTCATCTGTGGAAGCCGTAGCGCTGTAAAAAGCACGACCAATCATTTTAGCCGGCCCGGCTAAAATAGCTGGATGGCCTACCTGCCTGTCAGCCTGAGGGGTCTGCCTGCAGGCTCCACTCTCAGGACACCTCCACTCTCACGGAGGTGATGAGTCCGCTCACCATGCACTTTGGGTCGGCCTTGTGAACCACCCATCCTGGTTCTCGTAAAAGTTTACTTAGCCATTTTTCGCTCAAATGACACCATGGAGGAATGTAACGGGAGTTAACAGGGGACTCAGCCCGCCTCACGAGTGCCTATTTTCGGACACTTTTTGTCACTTTTCCCCCTATTTTCCCCGGTTTTATTAATTTTTCTTTTTTTGGCTATTTCACCCGGTTCCTTCTAACGGGGACATAGCCCGGTCTCGGGTGTCCCCCCACGGCCTGTGTCCAGCCGTCCCCCCCACTCATCCATATATTAACGGATTTTGACAATTCTTGTTGCATTTTTGTCCTCTCTTCTCACTGATCGAATGGCAAACGCGACCCACCATCGGAGGGCCTCCACCGGCCTAGTGCCAGTGTCCTGGCGGTCGGTTCCTCCGAACTGCGGGTTCGACTCTGATGGCTGGGAGGGTGTGCTGCGTGTCTCTTCCCGGGCCGGCCGATATGAAGCGTGACCAAGACGCATCGTCTGACTGGGGGTCCCACCACGGGTCCCGCAGCGGGGTGGAGGTTCGGGCTGAAACCTCCCCAGGTATGTTTGTCCTTTTGTGTTCTAAATGTAATGTTCATAAAATGTAGTTATATCCTCATACCTACTTAAATATCTGATTTTATTAAGATATTACTGTGAGAAGTGCACAGAGGCATCTTGAACAATCAGATGGTGAAGCAAGCAAAAGCTGTCTAAATAAAAAATGCACTTATTTGTTTCACCAAGGATGATTTTATTTGACAGTTTTACATGGTTTGTTCTCTTTTGTATTTCAGGTTTATTGCGAGTTCAACAGAGTGGTGGGGAAAAATCTCAAGGACAACTTCTTCGATGCACTTGACCGTTTCTCTCCGAGCCTGATGGACCTCTTTAGGAAGAAGAAGGGTGTCACTGGCCAATTTCTGTCTGAGCTTTTAAGTCAGACAAAGGTGGGTTTACTTAACATCTGTCTACCCAATCTCTTTCCTCTCTCCTTGTTCCTCTTCTGTCCCTTTGACTTCCTTCTCATCTCTTCTTTTCTCTCATTTGCTGCTCTTGTCCTGTCAATTTAATTGCATCTCTTCATGTGTCATTGTTTCCTCTTTTCCCTTGTTCATTTTGCTTTGCTCTCTTGTTTTGTTTCCTATTCTATTCTTTGGTCAAGAAGAAGTTATGTTCTCTCCCTTTTCTATTCTCTCCTATCTTGTCATCTCCTTTTGTCCTCTCCTTTACTTTCAAGTATATTTGCAATAAAGTAATTGTGTAGAGTTTGTAGAATGTATTTGATGAATATATGACCATTCTTTGTTATCTCCACTATATTCCAGACCACTGAGCCAACAGACATCAGATGCCTTTGTGTTCGGGGAATGCCAATCATCTTGGGGGATGAGCCTTCTGCCTTCTTCAAGACCTGCACCGTAAGTTACTTTAACCCTTGTGTTATGTTCACATTTTGCACCCTTTGGTAATTTTTGGGTGAAATTGACCCGGGACATTATTCAGAGTTAAAAAAAATACGGAACTAAATTTAACTTACACTATTCCTTATATATATTGTCTTTAACTAATTCACCAACAATATAAATGAAATATGATACGTTTTTTAAATATGTATGATGCTTTTCATTATAAACAGTGGAAGCTACTTTTTGGTGGACGATGTAGAATTATATGTCAATCTCTTTATTTCTCTGTTAGGATGCGGCTGATAAGGAGGTGTACGGTCAAACTCCACTGGGAATCCTCTGTGCCGGAGAAAATCCTCAGCTCAACCCATCTAGTGTGGCAATCGTCTTGGAGGGGAATGTGGTGATGGATGGACCGGCTAACCTGCCTCAGGCCTTCTGTGTCCTGTTCAGACTCATTTATGCCCTGCAACTGGAGTACCCAAAGTTCATGAAAAACACTTTCCACTTTGCTAAGCAGGTGATGTTAAACCTTGGTAAAGTTGAGCTGGCACCCAAAATTCAGACTTTGAAAAATCAGCTTACATTGTGAAACGGGGTTCTGAAAAGTTGGCTACTGTTACATATGGCAAGTATTTAGGCTTCCATATTGCATTTTGTTGTTGTTGCATGTTTGCACTGTTTGACCTATTAAGCTTGTTGGCATTTCCATTTGTGTTTTATTCTATAAACTACTGACAACATCTTTCCCAAAAGTCATTTAGAGCATTTATTTGCCGAAAATTACAACTGGTCAGAATAACAGAGAAAATGCTGTGTTTTCAAACCTCAAATAATGCAAAGAAAACAAGTTCTTCATTATTAAACAACACAATACTAATGTTTGAACTTAGGAAGAGTTCAGAAATCAATATTTGGTGGAATAACCCAGATTTTTCAATAACAGCTTTCAATGCTTTCAGTTGCTCGCCCACCAGTCTGTCACATTGTTGCTGGGTGACTTTATGTCTCTCCTGGCACACAAACTCAAGCAGCTCGGCTTTGTTTGATGGCTTGTGACCATCCATCTTCCTCTGGATCACATCCAGAGGTTTTCAGTGGGGTTCCAACTGTTCCATGACAGGGTCTTGATCTGGTCTTCCTCCATTCACACCTGAATTGAGCTGAGGGTGGGTTTATCCAGCAGGACAATGCTCCATGCCCCACAGCCAGGTCAATCCAGATGTGATCCAGAGGAATATGAATGGTCACAAGCCATCACACAAAGCCAAGCTGCTTGATTTTTTTGTGCCAGGAGTGGCTTAATAAGTGACCCAACAGCAATGTGAAAGGTGTTGCAGAGCAGCCAAGACGCATGAAAGCTGTGATTGAAAATCTGGGTTATTCCACCAATTATTGATTCCTGAGCCCTTCCTATGTTAAAACATTAGTATTGTGTTGTTGAAAAATGAATTTTAAATGTTTTCTTTGCACTATTCGAGGTCTGAAAACACTCCATCTTTTTTGGTTACTTTTTTTTTTGTAAATAAACACTCTAAATGAGAATATTTGGAGTTTGGGATAAATGTTGTCAGTCATTAATTTATAGAATAAAACACAAATGTTAATCCAGTTTTTACCAATAGTAAAACGAGAGAAACTGATAATTTTACAGAGGTCTCTTAATTTTTTCAGAGCTCTATATAAATATATATCTATTTTTATAGATATATATTATAGATATAACTATATATTTATATATAGAGAGATTGCTATTGTTTCATGTGAAAAATGTTCTCAGGAAAATGTATGGTACAATATTTTTGCCACAGTTTGTATAGGAAGCTCAATTTCATTGTAGCCAAATGAAACACTCAAGTTCTAATAAAAGGTAAAACTTTATTTTTGTGTCTTTTTTCTTTTTTGTAGTTGACGGAATAAAAAATATAAATACGAAATGTAATCACTTTCAACTAAAAATTCTAAGCTAAATAATTGGAAAAAAACAATTGATATTACACAATATTTTAAGTAAAATCAACTTCACATGAAGTGCATTGTACTACAAATAACAATTCCAGTCCTTGAATAATTTAAGTTAAATTCACTCAAGTTTTCCTAATGCGTTACTTAAAAAAATAGAAAGTGGTTGACTTAAAAATGTAAGTAAAATCAAGTTGACATGAAGTGGATTGTACTTCAAATAACAATTAAAGTCCTTGATTAATTTAAGTTTAATTTACTCAAGTTTTCATAATGCTTTACTTAAATTTTTAAAGGCAACCACTTTACTCTATTTTTTTAAGTAGATTCAACTTATCCGGGCTTACAGTGCACGGAGTGCGTCGATGTGCAAGCTATCATCCAAAGAACAGGAGGGTTTAGCTAGCGCCTCACTGCAATCTTTAAAGGTCGTTTTCTCAAAATGAGTTTTTTCTCCTACTCTGAGTTCGAAATTTCAACTTCAGTATCAAGTAGAGACACCAAACCTTCCAGTTATATTCCTATCAATATTATGAAGGCTTTTACAGAAGGGTTTGTTATATCATTCATAGCCTGAATTATACAACATTTTATACCTAAAAACATGGCGAAAATGGATATTTTAGGGCTGTTGACAGTATTTTCTGATTTATGGAGTGATAAAGAGAGATATCCAATATCCCTTCTGTAAAAGCCTTAGATATTAATATGACTACAAAATGAAACAAGAATTTTGAACCTGGCTTTATCCAAAGTTCAGATTTCGATTCCTGAAATGTGTTAAAATATGTGCATATTTAATGAGATAATGGTTAATTTGCATATTTAAACATGCTATTTCAGAAAACCTGTAATACAAAAGACAATTGCCTTATTGTAAGTAATTAACTGGAGAAATTTCTAGCTGATACCTTTAAGTTAAAAAAATTACCCTATTCACCTGGGGTGTCTCGCCTTAAGCAGAAGAGAAATGGAGGCCTCCGACAGGGTGGGGGGCAGGCGGCCCTCAGCAAAAGACTCGTTATACATTCTCTGGAGGGCTGGTGCAATTGTGCCAGGGAGTAACTTAAAAAATTCAACAGAAAACCCGTCAGGGCCTGGAGTTTTACCGTTCTGAAGTGACATAATTGCCTCCTGTACTTCCTTGATAGAGATCGGACTTCCCAGCTCCTTACACAAATCCTCATTTATTTTGGGGAAAACTGTCCAATCTAGAGGATTATCTCCATCCCAAACATCCGGAGGACATTGGGAGGAATAGAGGTTAGTGAAAGAACAAAATATCTTATTGATCTCTGTCGGGTCCGAGGAAACTTCACCTAAAGTAGATTTGATCTTGGGGATCAATCTGGATCATGGGCGTAGGAAGCATCCTGAATGGGGGGGACATTTTTAACGGGGGGTGTGGGAATACAGGAAATAGATGTCCTGTATTCTGGTGCATTCTAACAGGTGGTTTGATACTTTTATGTGGCTATACTAGCATGAGGAAAATGATGAGTGCATTTTGTAATTTCATCCAGTTGTAAAGAAAGGAAACATATTTGATTATTAATTCAGAGCCGTTTTGAATTAATAAAAAGCAGTTTAAATGCCCATTTTTTGTACATTTATATACAACAATAAATATTTGTGAGTGCATTGAGAGATATTGTTGTGGAGAGTCATATGTATATAAATCGCAAAATACATTTGTGATTCCATCTGTGAGCATTTATTAATATTGAGACTGATCTGACTCCATACAGATGTTAAGTTCACCTAGGAATGGTATCATTGACTTAAATGTTGCTCTTCTGTCTATATTGGTCACATGATGCCCCTTGACTGAAATGCTTCCTGTTCAATATCCCCACTGATTTCCTTAACATTCTGGGATGAGAGTCCAAATCACAATCTACTCTAAACTGTCATTTCCCTTTCATCACTCACCTCAGCAACGGACCTCTCTCCACTGTCCCTGTGTTCTGCCTCTGACTCACTCTCAAGCGCCTAGATGTCAAGAGAGGTGGTGAAGTGATCATTATTTATTGAGTAGTATACTCTTTCACATTGAATCATAACAAGTCATACTGAATGTAAATACAACTGACTCTAAAGTAAGTCCCAGTCTGTGACATTGGACATTTTGAAGACTCAAAGCCCCAAGCAGTAGGTGGAATATTAGCAACGACGCATTACCAGACTCTGGGCGGTGTGAAGAGAGCCAGAGCTAAACCGAAGAACTGGTTCTGAACCTGAAAAGCTCTAGCACGGAGCTTGAACCAGAGTTGCGTTGGTGTGAATGAGGTATGACTGCGTCTACATGGACATCATGGTGTTTACATGAGCACAGAGAGATCGGTTATTCATGTTCCCTGTTTACATGATAAATACTAGTAACCTGGCATTTCGATGCCTTTTCTCATCTAAACTATTCAGTATTTGTATCTCTCTATCATGACATGAAGACCAAACTCCTCTCCAGAAGTGAGACGCTTTTTCCGCCGCCGCCATCACTGTTAACTGATTAACTGCTACCAGCTGGTGACTTACTTTCCTCTTCTTTGAAAACAATGTTCTTATGTCCATGTTGTCTGGGGGAGAAAACATATCAAACCAAGAGATCGTCAGCTTTGATTTTCGCTGTATTAACAATGTCCTGAACACTTGGTGTGTGTGCCTTACCTCCGCTACCGGCATCGCTTCATACAACAGATCTGAGCTGTCCAACTATGACAACACTCCTTGAACATGCGCGCGCTATGTGAGAATCTGCCTTGGTACAAAGTAGCAGTGAAAACATGGTACGGAGTTTCATTGATTTGGGCATTCTCTCAATAAGCAAGTGGAATGGATTTGATAGTGAAGCACTGACACAGCGCTCTACAGAGAGCGGCGAGTGGAGAGTCCGATTCACGGACTTTCCACATGGTAAAAGTGGGGGGGTCTAAACTAATTGTTTTAAAAAGTGGGGGGGACTTGTCCCACCCTCATATAATGGCTGCGACGCCCATGAA
>JAPTMU010000513.1:0-28063 GCA_028583405.1 Pogonophryne albipinna | reverse complement strand
GGGAGGGGTGGAGGTGGAGGGGAGGAGGCGGATGGAGAGGAGGTGGATGGAGAGGAGTGGATGATGAAAGGATGTGGATGGGGAGGAGGTGGATGATGAAAGGAGGTGGAGGGGAGGAGGTGGATGGAGAGGAGGTGGATGGGGAGGAGGTGGAGGAGGTGGATGGAGAGGAGTGGATGGAGAGGAGGGGGATGATGAAAGGAGGTGGAGGGGAGGAGGTGGAGGAGGTGGATGGGGAGGAGGTGATGGGAGGAGGTGGATGATGAAAGGAGGTGGAGGGGAGGGTGGATGGAGAGGAGGTGGATGGGGAGGAGGTGGATAGAGAGGAGGTGGAGGAGGTGTGGGATAGAGAGGAGGTGTGGAGGTGGAGGATGAGGTGGATGGAGAGGAGGTGGAGGGGAGGAGGTGGAGGTGGAGGAGGTGGATGATGAAAGGAGGTGGAGGGAGGTCGGTGGATGGAGAGGAGGTGGAGGAGGTGGATGGAGAGGAGGTGGATGGAGAGGAGGTGGATGGGGAGGAGGTGGAGGAGGTGGATGGGGAGGAGGTGGAGGTGGTGGATGGGAGGAGGTGGATGGAGAGGAGGTGGAGGAGGTGGATGGAGAGGAGGTGGATGGAGAGGAGGTGGAGGTGGATGGGGAGGAGGTGGATGGAGAGGAGGTGGATGGAGAGGAGGTGGATGGAGAGGAGGTGGAAGTGGATGGGGAGGAGATGGAGGGAGGAGGTGGATGGAGAGGAGGTGGAGGTGGATGGAGAGGAGGTGGATGGAGAGGAGGTGGAGGTGGATGGGGAGGAGGTGGATGAAGAGGAGGTGGAGGTGAGGGGAGGAGTGGATGGAGGAGGAGGTGGATGAAGAGGAGGTGGAGGTGGATGGGGAGGAGGTGGATGGGGAGGAGGTGGATGAAGAGGAGGTGGAGGAGAGGAGGTGGAGGTGGATGGGGAGGAGGTGGATGAAGAGGAGGTGGAGGTGGATGGGAGGAGGTGGATGGAGAGAGGTGGATGGGGAGGAGGTGGATGGAGAGGAGGTGGAGGTGGAGGGAGGAGGTGGATGAAGAGGAGGTGGAGGTGGATGGGGAGGAGGTGGATGGAGAGGAGGTGGATGGGGAGGAGGTGGATGAAGAGAGGTGGAGGTGGATGGGAGGAGGTAGATGGAGAGGAGGGGATGGGGAGGAGGTGGATGGGGAGGAGGTGGATGGAGAGGAGGTGGATGGGGAGGAGGTGGATGGAGAGGAGGTGGATGGAGAGGAGGTGGATGGGAGGAGGTGGATGGAGAGGAGGGGATGGAGAGGAGGTGGATGGGGAGGAGGTGGATGGAGAGGAGGTGGATGGAGAGGAGGTGGATGGGGAGGAGGTGGATGGGGAGGAGGTGGATGGAGAGGGGGGAGGGGGAGAGGTGGATGGAGAGGAGGTGGATGGGGAGGAGGTGGATGGGGAGGAGGTGGGATGGAGAGGAGGTGATGGGGAGGAGGTGGATGGGGAGAGGCGGTCGGCAGCATGAACACCTGAAATCACAGCTGACGGCAGGAGAGAGGAGAACCATTTTAAAGTTTGGCTGCAGCTCGGTGATTGGCTGCTGGAGATTGAGGTGACATGTAATAGTTAAAGAGAAAGCCTGTGATGAGCTGACCATAAGCAGCTGCGGACTGATGTATACCCAGTCTTCCTGAAAGAACTTGGGCTGAGCTTCATTTGATAAAAGCTGGAAACAATTTGTGATTGTTAAACATTTTTTATCTCATACACACATCAAACAAATATTTTGTGACACAAAGATTTGTAATTTCTTTGCAAAATGAGAATTAATTTGTAATAATATATCATATTTTGTGATTATAAGACGTTATTACGTGATACTAATAAATGTCTTTGCGTTAATAGGCATTATTTAGAGATAATTACTAATATTTGATGGTAATAGATCAGATAGAACTGTGATGGTGCAGCGCAGACTGAAAACTCATCTCTTTCGACTCCACTTCGAGCATAGAACTATAACAAAGCACTTATATACTAATAAAGGACTGGCTTATCTAAAGCCAGTGAGTAGCACTTGAAATGTTTGCCTCTATGAACCTGATGTACTTTATGATTCTGTTTTCTTCAAGGTTGTGTCTTCCTGGTCGAACGCACTTATTGTAAGTCGCTTTGGATAAAAGCGTCAGCTAAATGCAATGTAATGTAATGTAATAGATCAGATAGAACGGTTATTATATCAACCAACAGACACACAAAAACAGACAAACAGACACACAGACACACAAAAACAGACACACAGACACACAAAAACAGACAAACAGACAAACAGAAACAGACAAACAAACACCAAAAACAGACAAACAGACACACAGACACACAAAAACAGACAAACAGACAAACAGAAACAGACAAACAGACACACAAAAACAGACACACAGACACACAAAAACAGACACACAGACACACAAAAACAGACAAACAGACACACAGACACACAAAACCAGACACACAGACACACAAAAACAGACAAACAGACACACAGACACACAAAACCAGACACACAGACACACAAAAACAGACACAGACACAAAAACAGACAAACAGACAAACAGAAACAGACAAACAAAACACACAAAAACAGACAAACAGACACACAGACACACAAAAACAGACAAACAGACAAACAGAAACAGACAAACAGACACACAAAAACAGACACACAGACACACAAAAACAGACACACAGACACACAAAAACAGACACACAGACACACAAAAACAGACAAACAGACACACAGACACACAAAACCAGACACACAGACACACAAAAACAGACAAACAGACACACAGACACACAAAACCAGACACACAGACACACAAAAACAGACACACAAAACCAGACACACAAAAACAGACACACAGACACACAAAAACAGACACACAGATATACAAAAACAGACAAACAAACACACAGAAACAGACAAACAGACACACAAAACCAGACACACAGACATACAAAAACAGACACACAAAAACAGACAAACAGAAACAGACAAACAGACACAGACAAACAGACACACAAAAACAGACACACAAAACAGACAAACAGACAAACAGAAACAGACAAACAGACACACAAAAACAGACAAACAGACACACAAAAACAGACACACAGATATACAAAAACAGACACACAGACACACAAAAACAGACACATAGACACACAAAAACAGACAAACAGACAAACAGAAACAGACAAACAGACACACAGACACACAAAAACAGATACACAGATATACAAAAACAGACACACACAAAACCAGACACACAGACACACAAAAACAGACACACAAAACCAGACACACAGACACACTAAAACAGACACACAGACACACAAAAACAGACAAACAGACACACAAAACCAGACACACAGACACACAAAAACAGACACACAGACACACAAAAACAGACACACAGACACACAAAAACAGACACACAGACACACAAAAACAGACACACAAAACCAGACACACAGACACACAAAAACAGACACACAGACACACAAAAACAGACAAACAGACACACAAAACCAGACACACAGACACACAAAAACAGACACACAAAACAGACAAACAGACAAACAGCAACAGACAAACAGACACACAGACAAACAGACACACAACAACAGACACACAAAAACAGACAAACAGACACACAAAAACAGACACACAGATATACAAAAACAGAAACACAGACACACAAAAATAGACACACAGACACACAAAAACAGACAAACAGACACACAGACACAAAACCAGACACACAGACACACAAAAACAGACACAAAAAACAGACACACAAAACCAGACACACAAACACACAAAAAAGACACACAGATATACAAAAACAGACAAACAGACAAACAGACACACAGACACACAAAAACGACACACAAAAACAGACAAACAGACACACAGACAAACAGACACACAAAACCACACTCACAGACACACAAAAACAGACACACAAAAACAGACAAACAGACACACAGACACAGACAAACAGACACACAAAAACAGACACACAGACACACAAAAACAGACACACAAAAACAGACAAACAGACACACAAAACAGACAAACAGACACACAAAAACAGACACACAGATATACCAAAACAGAAACACAGACACACAAAAACAGACACACAGACCCACAAAAACAGACAAACAGACACACAAAAACAGACACACAAAAACAGACAAACAGACACACAAAAACAGACAAACAGACACACAAAAACAGACACACAAAAACAGACAAACAGACACACAAAAACAGACAAACAGACACACAAAAACAGACACACAGACACACAAAAACAGACACACAAAAACAGACACACAGACACACAAAACCAGACACACAGACACACAAAAACAGACACACAAAAACAGACAAACAGACACACAAAAACAGACACACAGACACACAAAACCAGACACACAGACACACTAAAACAGACACACAAAAACAGACAAACAGATATACAAAAACAGACACACAGAAACAGACAAACAGACACACAAAAACAGACAAACAGACACACAAAAACAGACAAACAGATATACAAAATAATAATAATAAATAAAAACAGTTGTCAGATACAACACAAATGTCAGTAGTAAACAATGCATGTCAGTACGGCAGCACCTCCCCCCGTCCCAACCCACCCAGTGTTGGGACTGTTGGGACTGTTGAGACTGTTGGGACTGTTGGGATTGTTGGGACCGTTGGGACTGTTGGGACCGTTGGGACCGTTGGGACTGTTGGGACTGTTGGGACAGTTGGGACCGTTGGGACCGTTGGGACTGTTGGGACAGTTGGGACTGTTGGGACTGTTGGGACTGTTGGGACCGTTGGGACCGTTGGGACTGTTGGGACTGTTGGGACCGTTGGGACTGTTGGGACGCCTCCAAAATGCAAAAGTTTCATCAGGAATGATTGGGAACTTTATCCTCTCAACACATTTGTAAAAAAGGTTCCCATATTTCCCCAAAAGGAGGAGAAAACCTAACCCTTTCCATCTTCAGGAAAAAAGGATGTCTCTTATCCGGTGAGTGAATTCAGATGTAATTTAATTATGTTACGAGACGTATTGTGCCTCCAGAGACGAGGGATTTAAATGTAGACTGGAGACCAATCAAGCTGAGTCGGCAGGATGTCTCCCTGCTGCTTCAGGCCTCCAGAGGAGGTGCGACTCATTAAATCTTCCCGACCTCAGGAGGAAACTGAGAGCTTTGATTTTTACCGTCTGCACCTGATGCTGAGATACGACCGCATTTTACCTGCAGGAGGAAATAAGATAAGACTTTATTTATCCTGAAGGAACATTTTGTGCCAGAGTTACACAAACACAATAAACACAGCAGCGTAATGATAAAACTGTACAGTGCAGTAAAAAGAGCAATTCAATCATACATAATTGGTGTATATCACAGGTCAAACAATGTTAAAGTGGATGCTACTTTTAACTCTTTGAAATTAGAAAATGTTTGACAGAATAAACCAAAAGATATAAAATTAGGTAAGAGAAACTTCCCTACACTTTTATGTAGATGTTTCAACATAAGAGTGTATAAAATAGGCTTTGCATCCTCATCATCCAAATGAGTCTTGCAGGAATTACTCATCATCATTACTTCATCACTTCCTGTCCCCTGGTCTCGAAATCAATGGTTTTCTGAATGTATTTTGGTCGTTAGCCTTTTAGTTGTTAGAGATTTTATTCTAAGACAGAAAATACATCCGTAAATACCCCACTGGTGAATTTAAAAACAGAGGTTGCTTACAAGTGTCTAAATGAGACGACTAAACGTCATCACACCCAACATTAGCCTCCTTTAGCTTAGCGGTGGTGACTTGAAGTCATGTGACCGTGCTGTAGTTCCTTTATAGCCCAACGTTAGCCACCTTTAGCTTAGCGGTGGTGACTTGAAGTCATGTGACCGTGCTGTAGTTCCTTTATAGCCCAACGTTAGCCACCTTTAGCTTAGCGGTGGAGACTTGAAGTCATGTGACCGTGCTGTAGTTCCTTTATAGCCCAACGTTAGCCACCTTTAGCTTAGCGGTGGTGACGTGAAGTCATGTGACCGTTCTGTAGTTCCTTTATAGCCCAACATTAGCCTCCTTTAGCTTAGGTGGAGACTTGAAGTCATGTGACCGTTCTGTAGTTCCTTTATAGCCCAACATTAGCCACCTTTAGCTTAGCGGTGGTGACGTGAAGTCATGTGACCGAGCTGTAGTTCCTTTATAGCCCAACATTAGCCGCCTTTAGCTTAGCGGTGGTGACGTGAAGTCATGTGACCGTTCTGTAGTTCCTTTATAGCCCAACATTAGCCTCCTTTAGCTTAGCGGTGGAGACTTGAAGTCATGTGACCGTTCTGTAGTTCCTTTATAGCCCAACATTAGCCACCTTTAGCTTAGCGGTGGTGACGTGAAGTCATGTGACCGAGCTGTAGTTCCTTTATAGCCCAACATTAGCCACCTTTAGCTTAGCGGAGGTGACGTGAAGTCATGTGACCGTGCTGTAGTTCCTTTATAGCCCAACATTAGCCCCTTTAGCTTAGCGGTGGTGACGTGAAGTCATGTGACCGTGCTGTAGTTCCTTATAGCCCAACATTAGCCACCTTTAGCTTAGCGGTGGTGACGTGAAGTCATGTGACCGTGCTGTAGTTCCTTTATAGCCCAACGTTAGCCACCTTTAGCTTGCGGTGGTGACGTGAAGTCATGTGACCGTGCTGTAGTTCCTTTATAGCCCAACATTAGCCACCTTTAGCTTAGCGGTGGTGACGTGAAGTCATGTGACCGAGCTGTAGTTCCTTTATAGCCCAACATTAGCCGCCTTTAGCTTAGCGGAGGTGACGTGAAGTCATGTGACCGTGCTGTAGTTCCTTTATAGCCCAACATTAGCCACCTTTAGCTTAGCGGTGGTGACGTGAAGTCATGTGACCGTGCTGTAGTTCCTTTATAGCCCAACATTAGCCACCTTTAGCTTAGCGGTGGCGACGTGAAGTCATGTGACTGTGCTGTAGTTCCTTTATAGCCCAACGTTAGCCTCCTTTAGCTTAGCGGTGGCGACGTGAAGTCATGTGACTGTGCTGTAGTTCCTTTATAGCCCAACATTAGCCACCTTTAGCTTAGCGGTGGTGACGTGAAGTCATGTGACCGTGCTGTAGTTCCTTTATAGCCCAACAACAGGGAGATGCTGCCTTCAGGGTCTGCTTATAAAAATACATCACTGCACCAATGTATGCAGTATTATCTGAACAAAAAAAAACACCAGCATGATATCCTTTTTTCAAAGGAATCTGAATAAATGAGACTTAATCTAAATACATAGACATAAACACTAGTAAATTAAAGATAGTTTGAGGTGATGTGTGATATTACGTGTGTGTGAGGAGCCAGAGGAGTGTGTAGACAGACGTGGCCTTCATTGTCGGGCCTTATCTCCTGTGAATTTCCCTGCCTGCCTGCAGGTTATTGACAAAGGCAGCTAGATACACTCACACTTCATTATGGAGAGCTGTGACATCAGCAGGACGGCGGGTTACCAGGATACCTGAAGAGAGGCCGCGGCCATCCAATTAAACACAAGAAGAAGAAGAAGAGAAAAGAGCCAGCCTCCAGATCTGCTCTCAGAGCTGTAGCTGACACACCGAGAAACAGCCGGACAACACAAACACACACACGGTGAGTTACACACACTGACGACCATCATCATTAATGTGGGTCTCTTTATGAGAAGTCATGTTTCTTTAAAGCATGTCTTTATTTAACCATTAAATGTGTAAAGGTGGAAAACAGCAGGCAGAAATAGAGAATATACACTGAACATATTAGAGTTTGGACTGTCTCTTTGTGTTGTAGATTCTTCCTAAATTCACTTAAAGTTACTATTACATAAAGCCTCCTTAGCATATTGAAACATTACACTTCAGAAAACTTGTAATATAAAAAATACTTGTGTTAAAGTCAGTAATGAAGCGGGGACGTTTCAAGGTGATATCTGTTAGGTATATGTTTTACCCCATTCACCAGCAGTGTGTACAACATTTTGCAAAACACATATTTAACAATTAAAAAAGATTGTTATGTTAAAAATATATTTGATTTATACATGCAGGGAAAGCAGGATTTATACAACGATATCCAACTACTTCGGTTTGTTAATTTTGCTCGATTTGACAATAAGATCAAATCAACTGAAGTATAAAATAAATGAAAAATAATCATAGAAATATATAGAAATAGAAGGTTAAAAAAAAGGTGCACAGGATACAAATGTAAAAATATGTATAATGCTATAGCTTCAGTAGTGAATTTATATTTAATATATATATATATATATGTAAATACATATTGTACTTTATCTCCACTACATATATTTAATTATTTTAGTTACGTAGCAAATATAGATGACTGACAAACAATATGATCAATACTTAAATAAGACTGAGATAAGGTAGATATACTTTATTGATCGCAATTTGGGAAATTTTTCGACCAACAATAAAGATATTTATATCAGCAGGGAGAAGATACGCAAAACAGTGTATCAATAATGAAGGATAAACATCTATAGAATATATTGAATACACACAATACATTTACAAATATACAGAATAGAAGCGGTGTACATTACGTCACACTCATTAAATACACCTGGATTTCATTCACAAATAGTTTGAACTAGCTGCTCCTTCACCAGCTCTGAGAACACTTTCATGATCAATCATTAGAAAACATATCATATATATTATTCTGAAATGGACCAATCTGCACAACGACTACTTTTACTGTCTTTCACTATATTTTGATGAGAATACTTTTCTACTTTCACTTGAGGAACATTTTTGAATGAGGACTTTTACTGTAACAGAGTATTCCTACACTCTGGTACTTCTACTTTTACTGTAACAGAGTATTCCTACACCCTGGTACTTCTACTTTTACTGTAACAGAGTATTCCTACACTCTGGTACTTCTACTTTTACTGTAACAGAGTATTCCTACACTCTGTACACTCAAGTACACAATCTGAGTAGGCTACTTCTACTTTTACAAAAGTATAATATCTGAGTAATTCTACTTTGACTCAAGTACAATATCTGAGTAGGTTACTTGTACTTTTACTCAAGTACCATATGAGTACTTGTACTTTTACTCAAGTACAAGATCTGTGTACTTCTACTTTTACTCAAGTACAAGACCTGAGTAGGCCTACTCTATTTTTTTCTACAAGATCTGAGTATTTCTCCCACCTCTCCCTGTAAGGCTGCGTTTCAGGGAAACAAACACCCTCCATCCTCTCGCAGCTGGAGATGCTGCATGCTCGGCGCATGCAGCTACCTGTTAGCCGGTCAACTAGTCTTCTAGCCCCGCATTACATGGATCAAATGTGTGGGTGTTTATCACCGACGTCAGCCGGTGGTGTGTAGCGGCTCGATGGGACTCAATATGCGGTGGTAGCTGCGCAACAAGCCGCAAGGGAGCAGCGGTTAGTGGGTAGCTATAGTAACCAACTGCGGTTAGTAATGCTAACCAACGGCTATTCGTTATGCTAACCAACGGCTACTCGTTATGTTAACAAGCGGCGGTTAGTTTGCGACTTTTACCGAGTCGTCATGTTAGCCCTGTTCCCCGGCTTAGATGCTTTATTTCTCTTCGGTCCTACTCCTCCTCTCGGTGCAGTAATAACCGCTAGTTAGCGCCTCCATCAGCTCAACAACATGACTCACACTCTGGGCTAAGTTAGCTCGCCCGTTAGCGGATAGCTTATGCTAACAGTCAGGCAAAGCTAATTCTCGTAGTGGCCAACCGGCGGTACTACAACGTCCGTGACGTCATTGGGCCCAAAAAGACTTCCTCATTGACTTCCATTGGGGAAAGAGACGTCTGTTAATCAGCGGATAATTTTTCTTGAGCTAAACAAACTACCCACCAGGAACTATTTTATAGCCCGTGTTTAAATCATGATGGTCTACAAGTTGTAGAATGCGCTGAAAGCTGAATCCAGAGTTATTTTCGCTCTCCATTCATTGACTGACAGAGCAAGGGGAATAGGAGGCTCGGCTTAAGGGGAAACTCAACTGCGCATGCTCCATGGGCCCACACACGGGTCCTTCTGTTCAGGCCTTTTTGAGCTTCATGCGCCAGTGAACAGCTCTCATAGGAATGAATGGAGCTCCAGATCTCTTTATAACATCCATGGTGTCGGGGAAGCGATGTCCGTCCGATGGAGCTGAAGTGTTTCTCGGCTTGCTGAAGATGACGGGCCGGGTGTTTGTGCTCTGTGTCAGCAGGATGATGGAAGCCGAGGAGGAGTGGAGGAACAAAGACCCGAGTGCACACCAACTATTACTGGATAAAAAGGTGCTCTGCAAGCAGAATGGAAGGATCGGTGAGTCTTCATCAAACTGTACATGGTGAATAATCATGTCAGGCTTTATTCTGCTACAAGGTGACCTACAGTGGTGTAAAGTAACTAAGTACATTTACTCAAGTACTTTACCTAAATAAAATGTTGATTTACTTTACTTGAGCATTTCCATTTGATGCTACTTCTACTCCACTGCATGTATTTAATCCCTTTAGTTACTTCACAGATGTGGATGAATGATGTGAAATATAATCAAGTGTTGAATCAGACTTTAGTTCCACCTGGAGTAAATCCACCAGCTACCCTGCAGTCTACAAAGTCATTCAAACTAGCTGCACCTTCACCAGCTTTGAGAACACTTTCATGATCAATCATTATAAAACATATCATATATATTATTCTGAAATGGACCAATCTGCACAACGACTACTTTCACTGTCTTTCACTATATTTTGATGAGAATACTTTTATACTTTCACTTGAGGAACATTTTGAATGCAGGACTTTTACTGTAACAGAGTATTCCTACACTCTGGTACTTCTACTTTTACTCAAGTACAAGATCTGAGTACTTCTACTTGATCTGAGTACTTCTACTTGATCTGAGTACTTCTACTTGATCTGAGTACTTCTACATGATCTGAGTACTTCTTCCTCCTCTGTTTACTAAAAGGCTTCCGTCTCTTTCTGCAGGTATAGTGAGAACCCTCCACAGCCTGTTGAAAACTCAGAACACTCTGCAGATTCACTCCATCGCCCGCTCAGAATGTGCTGGTAGGTCCAATCCTCCATGGAGAAATCTAAGTAAATATAATGTGTTTTTAATGCAAACTGAGCCTCGTGATGTAAGGACACTTCATGTAAGTCATTATAATGAAAACACATCTTTAAATAATGGATTTTGTTTACTCAATTAATGATAAACCGTCTCAAAGAAGGCGACTTTCAACAAGGAGAAACTTAATCAAAATAATTTTTTTTTTTTAATGACTTAAAAACAATTTTCTCGTAATGTTAACTTAATATCTCAAAATCATGAGAAACTTTAACAAAATATCACAAAATAAAGTCTAGATGATGGAATAATGACTTGGTAAACTATACAAGCAGTTTGCAGAAAGGTGGACGAAATACAATGAACATCACACAACAGACAGCTGAGATGTAACATTGTAATTTCCCTGGTTTGTGAAATTACTGCAGCCTAATGTTTAATGATCAGATACTGTTGTTAACTGTTGATAACTGTCAATAGATGTTGTACCAATATACTGTAATTCAAGCATTAATCCTGCAGTTACTCCTTTAAAACATATCAGAGACCCATCATTTTTCCCTCAATTGAAAATTATAAAAAAAATACATGTGCATATATACAGTATTTTAGGAATGAACAAGGAGTGCATTCCTTCCACTAGTTATGTGTCCACGTAGGACACACTTTTTGAACACAACATTCTGAGACAATAAATACTTTCTTGTCCCCCTGACGTATAAAGAATTGGCAAAAGTTTATTTCTGAGTAAATAGTTTTCTGATCACTTCAAGTTATGACGGCAGGTAGTGCAACCTGTATACTCAGTATTTTATGTATTTGTATGCGTCTCAAGGTGAACCATATGTGATCAGATTCTGAAAAATTAACAATGTGTACAATGTACACCACCCATTTAGTTTCTCTTTCTGTAGAAAATCAAATGGTTGTTCTCCTCGAGGACGATAACACAAACGGACCGAAATCGATATGAAAACAGTCTTCCTACCACACGCAACAGGCACCAGAAACGTGTCCGTTCACACGAGAGCGCTCGAAAGCTCTGGAGACGCTGTAGTACATATGCCGGGCCTGTAAGTGGCGCTGTACTTCTGCCACAAAAGTAGCGAAGAAGACTTCCCGCGCCTGGTTGCCCTTCTGTTTATTCGCCGCGGTGGACGCTCTGGCTCTTTTTCTCCCTCCCCGAGGCAAGCGTTAGCTCCTGCTGTAAATCTCCGGTAGTCCAACCGGAAGATGAAAAACACCCACCTCTCTGCCTCTTCCAAGGGACGAGGGAATCGTGCGGCAGAGTTTCAGTTTCCCGCCGGTCAACATGTCCGTTAAAGTTTAAACCTTCCAGACAAAATTAGAAAAGTGCCAGTCAGAGGTCTTCTTGGTTATTTATTGAGCTTTAAAGGTCCCATGTCATGGCCATTTCTACTGATCATAATTCCATTGTTGAGGTCTACTAGAATAGATTTAAATTGTGCAATGTTCCAAACTCACATTGGTTTCTCATCCAGAATCTCTGTATGTGTATTCACTCTCTGTCCTAAACGGCTTGTTGGAGCTCTGATCTTCCTGCATGTAACACAGCTGTCGACCGCCTTCTTTGCAAATATTCAACCTTTTATCGCCCAGGCCTTCTTCCTCACCCTGAGAAGGGTTCCTGCCACTCCCTCATGATTTGCTTTGTGGGCTTCTCGTGCCAGTAATGTGGACACCCATGCTTCAAATGGTAACAGTGCCACTGCAGTCTTGTCCTCACTAAACATCTGGATCCGGCCTCCACAAACCAGAAGTCCTGACTCCACCTGTAAACCGCCAGCCTGCTCATGGTAGTGTGGGGGAATGTTGCATTTTCCTAAGCTGCACGGAAGAGATATTTCCGGGGCGTCATCAAGCTCCTTTACTGGTATTGTGGCTCCCTTGACCTTTTCCTTCGGAGATACTACCCCCAACTTTGATCCTGTCCTCGGTTGGTCCTTAATCTCCAGCCACTTTTTTGCAGCTCTCCGTACCCAGGCTATGACCCTGACAAGTCTTTGAAGGCTGCTGAAGTTTTTCACCTCCACCAGATCCTCCACTGTCTTTCCTGTGAGTGTCCTGGTAGGAGTCTGCTTGACACTAGGTTCCTCCCCTTGGCTCTCTCTTTTTATGTTTCCCTGTGGGTCTTCCAGGCCATCTCTTTGATTTATTTCGGCTTGAGCTCTTGTTATGGCTGCTGAGAATGCCTTCCTCTGGAGCTTGTCCACACTCTCTCTGACTTGCGCTACCACCTCTCCAGCTGATTTTATAGGCCACTCCTCCACTGGCCACCTCAGGAACTCAGGTCCATCTTGCCATGTAGATGTCTCAACTAGATTTATTGGCCTTCGATTCCACAAATCGGACCTCAGTCCCTCGATCTGTCTCCCACCTCAGGTACAACACAGCTCCATAGGTTCTCTCACTTCCAATCCGAAAATGTGACTCCCATGGTTTCCCTCTCCAGCCATCTGGCGTGATGCTTCTCTGGAATTTAATCTTTCCAAGCTGCGCATAGTCCTCAAATAGCTGGATGGCTTCCTCCCTGAGACTCTCTGAGAGTGCTCTATCCCAGGTCTCCCTTGTCAGCTTTCCACCCCCTGTTTCCTGGAATGCCTTCCTGACAAGGATGGCCCCCTTCTGTTTGACAGGTGTAACAAAGCCAATTGGGTCGTAAAGTCCAGCCACCTGACTTGGCAGTTCCCGTCTACTCAGTGGGTTAGGTGTCTCAGGTCTCACTTACTCTAGGAGGAGATCATTGCCCACTCATCTTCTTTCTCCTTTTGGAGAAGTTGATTGAGGTCAACATGTAGAGCTTATCTTCCTCCACTTTGTACCCGATTCCCAGGGCTTTGTTGTCCTCCTCTCATCTGATTTGGGAGGATGAGAGTTGTACTTTCAGCTGTTGCTTTTCCTCCTCCCAGGAGTGCTGTTGCAGTTTCTTGCCTCCCACTTTGACCAGACCGGACCCATGGCTTAAGGAAGAAGCCACCAGCTCTCAGGATTTCCTCCACTCTTTCTGTAATCCTCTCCAGTTGTTCTTGACTGTTATGGGAGGTTAAGAGGTCGTCCACATAGCTGTCCTCTTCAAGAACTCTGCGTTCCTCTTTCATGTGGGAAAACATGGACAGACTGGCTGTTTCTCTCATAGCCACCTGTGCAATGCAACCGGCTGGTCTGTCCCCAATGTTGACTCTTGTGATAGCATACTCACATATCTCTTCTTCTGGACTGTCTCTCCAGAGGAATCTGTGCATATGCATCTCACGCTCCTCCAGCCACACTGAGTTGTACATTTTCTTTATGTCTCCCAGCGCTGTGTTACAACCCGGCTCGTGGGCTGTAACATAAAGCAGGGAGGCGAGACGAGAGGTAAGAATATACGTTTATCTGTTAAACACGTCAACTAAATAGACACCAGCATCAGGTCCCCGAAACTGGCGCAGAGAAAATGCCCAGAGGAGTGAGAGCGACCTAACCGGCTGGGCTCCTCCTATATCCTGTTTCATCAGGTGTAGCTCATCCGGCAGGTGCGTCTCATCAGACAGCTGCAGCTAGAACCTGCAATCACACACAACCAGACGGCACCCCACGTGGTGTGGAGGGGTCGTCGCATGCACACCTCTTCTGAACCTCAACAGAACAGCTCTGATCGGATTAAGAACATCAGGTCCCTTTAGTAGAATGTCATTCATGCTTACTCCTCTGAACTTCTGGCTGCTGTTCCATACAAGCCGTACTGGTGTAGTCACTGAATGAGGGTTTGGTGCTACTAAGTGGCTCATGTACCACACTGGTCCACGTACCACACTGGTCCTTTCCAGTTGGTCTTGATTTGGTCCGTGAGTTTGATGGCTGCACCTCTTTCAACCATTTCGTGGATTTGGGCTTCATATGCAGCTTGCCACTCAGGCTCCCGCCTTAGTTGTTTCTCTGTCTGCATGAATGTGGCCTCCACAGCACGTTTGTTGTTGGGGAGAGAAGTGGGGTCTTCAGTCCAGGGATATTTTGCGGTGATGCAATATGAGAATCCTTTATGATATCCAGCTCTCTCTCCTCCGCCAGGGTCATCTCTTTACCTCCTGGTTGGCAATTTCCACAACAACATCCTCCACACTTTAGGCTCACAGGCTGCTCCAATGCGGTCCCCCCTCCACCATTCCAGGAACTCACGGTTAGTTGCAGCTGTGACCTTTACTTCAGCCATATCTTCCTTCTGCAACTGTGCTGGTTTGTCTTTTGGAAGCTTTCTCTCCTCATACCTGACTGCAGCTGTTCACATGGAGTGAGCAAAGTGTGTGTTGGACCTGTGTGCCGCCACTTCAATCTCCTCAAACAGTTCTGAGTGTGCCCCGCCTACTGACTTTCCCACAAACCAAGGTCTCCACCCACCTTCACTCTTTGTGGAGCAAGTCTTCCTTCCCTGTGGCTTATGAGGAGCTCAACTTCTTCTGGCCTCTTTAATTCTTCGGGCTTGACCTCTGGGAAGAACTTCTGAAGTTTTTCAGGACTGATGACTCTATGCACTTTGGTGATCTCCCTTAGGCCATAGCAGACAAGTTAATGTGCCTTCTCTGTCCCTTTAGGAGTCTTGACTCTCACCCTAAGGAGGTATCTTTTTGTGTTCCCCTTCATGGTCATTCCTCCTACACCATACACAATCAGTTATTTTTTCACCTTGCAAACTCAGCCTGTCAGCAGCCTTATGGGTGATGTCATTTGTGTCTGAGGCAAGGTCCACCAGAGTCCCAATCTTCTGCCCTGCATTTGCCGTGACCTCCATCAGCATCATCATGACAGGAATTTCCCTGTCCAAAAGCCTTGACTGTCCTCCAGCTCTGCATGTTACCGCTGGTTGGTTGGTAAAGGCTTTCCTGCACCTTCCGCTCTGGGGAAAGCTCAGACAAGAATTTCTCCTGCTCCTCCTGAGTTTGCTCTTACTTCTCCAGTCTCTTCCTCCCCTCTCCTCAAAGGGCACTTTGCTTCCCCCTTGTGGACAAAGAAAGAAATGGTGATCTGAGGTGTCTCCTTTTTTACAGTCTTTGTTCCTGCACAGGTAATTGTCTCTGCAATATCTTCCTTCCTCATGACATCCAAGACACTTTCTGCGTGCTCCTAGCTTCTTTAGAACAGCTGTCTTCTCGGACAGAGTTAGCCCTTTGAACTTCCTGCAGAAGAATATCTTGTCATGGTGTCTCATCTCCACACACAATACACACTCCTCCATGCTCACCCTTCTCTGCAGATCTTGTGGAAGCATATTTCTTCTCATACCTCCTGTCTGGATGGTCTTGTCTGTCAGTTCTATCACCGATCCTTAGCTGTTCCAGCTTCTCCAGAATCTCTTCCTGCTTCTTTAGAAATCTAAGGAGCATGTCGAAGTGGTTGTCTGGTGTGACATTATTGTTTGGATCCACCATGAAGACCAGCCAATCTCTCTTCACAAAGTCAGGTAACTTTCTCTCTATGGATTTGATCATGAGTGGGTTCCTCATGGCGACTGAGTTTCCCAGCTCTGTGAGGTCTGCAAGGGCTTTTTCCACATGCTGTATCAGCTCAATCACCTTTCTTGGCTAGTTTCCTTTCACATAAGGGATTCTCTCCAGTTCTTCTAAGATTTCTATGACAATAGTTGACTTATTTCCATACCTGTTGTCCATTATCCTGAACATGTCTTCAGCAGCGTTGTAGGTTGAGAGTCTTAGTTCCTTTGAAATCTTGTCATCCACACTGTCTAGAAGATGAATTTTCTTAGCTTCAGAAGATCCAGATGGCTCCCCCTGTCTTTGCAGGCTTTCCCAGTCTTTCCTCCATCGGTGGTATTCTCTTCTGCAGCCATAGAAGATGGGAAGACTTGTGGGCTTAATCCTCACTACTGGTATTGCTGGTGATGGCAGTCCTCCACCTCTACCTGGCGCTTCTGCTTCCAGTTCCTCCGCTGCAATCCTGCGTGAGTGGACAAATTCAACTTGCCTCATTTCAAGTCTATTTCTTATTGCTTTGAGGTCCTTGACTCTGCCATCTTGATCTGTTTTCGCCATCATGGGTATCCAGCACTCCCAAGCTGCCATCACTCTGGTGGCCTCCTTCATCCGCCTCTCTCTAGAATGGTCAGGAGCACCCCGTAGCCTTCCAGGTTGATTCCTTCCACAGGCACCTTCCCAGCTTGTTCACTGGCTTCTTCAATTGCAGTGACGAGCTCATATCGGCCATATCTGGACCACAGGTTATCTAGAATAAGGCTTCTCACCTCTTCCAGTCTGGCTTCAGCCTCATCTGCAGTCCTTTCACCGTTGGCCTCTTCCCGCTTTGCAAGAGCTTCTTCTTGTTTTTTCCCGGCCTCTTGAGCATCTCCCTGCAAACCAGCCATGCAGTCATCATTTGCTTCAAGATCCTTTCTTAATCCATCTTTCAGCTTGGTGAATTCCTCCCTTAGCTCTGCCTCGACCATGCTGCTTGCTTCTCTGTCGAGGTAGTTGGCCTGCCTGGTGAAGTTGCTTTTTGCACTTGTTCTTGCTCTCCTGAGCTCTCCGTCTTCCCCAGGATTCCTTCTGCCATTTTGAGCTAATGGAAACCCACAGCTTCCCTTCTCTGCGTCAACAGCTTTCTCTGGACGTCTGAAGCCTTTTATCCTCTGGCCCAGGCTGCTCCGCTTGGTTTTCAACTGTCAAGTTCTTCTGGGTTTTGGCCAATTTATAAACAATTTACAGTGTTTATAAATTGTGAGTTATTTTAAAACCACATCATTAACTTAAATGAATTAATGAGAGTGTTTATCTCTACTTGGAAGCAAGCACCAGAGAAAACCTCAACTGGACACCACCTGCGCTGTCTAAAATATACAGCAAACAAACGGAGCGCAGGCAGACCACGCTGCGTACAAATCCGTCGATTGCGCAACAGCACTCTCACAAAGTAAGGCAACAGATCAAGTTCATAAAACACCGCAGAACATACCAACGGCGTCTCTGGAGCCTCACACACACTGTCGCCAACTTCTCCCTCCGTGGCTTTGGGAACACGAGAGCGGCCATCACAATTCCTGCCCCTTTTGTTGCCGTGTTACCGGAAGCGGCATTCATATTTTTTTAATGACGGCTCGAATCTCATTGATAAAAAGTAGCCTACGCTATTCAAAATAAAACGAATACCCCCTCTTGGTATTGAACACCTCTAATAACAATAATCTAAATGAAAATACATACAAATAATTATTTGTCCATCCGTTTTCATCAGATATTATTTTTCTTCCCTCTTATACTGACTTTCGTCTCGACAAGAGGAGTGACTTCAGTTTCCCATTGACATATCTACACTGTAGCTAATGACAGCCTCGATGTGTGACGCTGACCTCAGACTGTCCTCCATGTTTGACCCCAGGCTCGTGTCCGGACCTCATGATGAGTAGGAGCGATCACTTTGATGTGCGGCCCCCCGCGGCCCAAGCCCCCCAGCTGCCCCCCCGAGCCCACCGGCCCCTCTGCATGTCCGTCTCCTCCGACAGCAGCGGGCGCTTCAAAGCTCTGGAGACGCAGGAGTGGAAGAACAACCTCAAAGCACAGGTACACACACACACACACACACACACACACACACACACACACACACACACACACACACACACACACACACACACAGTTTGAAGTCCTCCTCCATACAGGGCAATGGTTTATAAAAAGTCTTGAAAGTGTAGTTTAATTAGTTTAGGCTGATGAGGTAATGAAGTATTCTTACAGACATTTGAAGCCTTATTTGAAAACGTGTGTGTACATTCCCGTCCTGTCCCTGGTCACTAACTGAGCATTAGAGACACATTTACCAACATACCAGAGGAAACACACTGCAGCGCTCAGCTCGGCCTCTGTGCATGTAAAGAAATGTACCTCAGTCCTACAGGTGTGTGTGTGTGTGTGTGTGTGTTTCAGATGGAGCAGGCCCACAGTGCAGGAGCAGCCAGCAGCACCGGGTCTCTGGAGCGAGCGTCCCTCTTCTGCTCTTCCAGCTCCGGCCTGTCCTCCCCCGTGGAAATCCTCAACAAAAACAAATCGTCCTCGTCTTCGAGCCGCTTCTCTCTCTTCTCTCCGCCGTGGAACAGCAGCTCCGAGTCCGAATCCAACCCTCCGTCTCGCTCCGGATCCAAAAAAAAGCTTCGTAACTACAGCCGTCGAGCCGCCACTGGACCCGCGGGAGCCCGGGGCCCCGAAACACCCGAAACAAAACCCAAACCAGTGGAACAACAACACTTCCAATACTCTGAACCCGTGATCTCCAGAGTGACGGATTTCATCTACGTTGGAAATCTGAACGCGGCGTATAACGGGCGTTCGCTTTGCCGCAATAGCATCGACAGCATCATCGACATGAGCAGCGTTTCGGGGGATCCAGGTCCCATTTTGAACGTGATCCCGTGCACCTGTTCTCGTGGTGCCAGACACACGTGGTCTCGACTCAAAGTGGATATCGGAGACGTGCCGGAGCAGCGGTGTTTCGAGGATATCAACGAGTGTATCGGCGCCTCCACGGAGAAGAGGAAGCGCGTCCTGGTGCACTGCAGAGACGGGTTCTCGCTGGCGCCCACGTGCATCATCCAGTACCTGATGGTGAAGCAGAACATGAGGCTGATCGCTGCCTACGAGCTGCTGAGGGCCCGGTACCCCGTCAACATCCGGGAGCGCCACCAGAACCTGCTGGTGAGCCTGGAGAGGGCTCTGCGGCCCGGAGGGAACGTGGACCCAGAGTGCTTCAAACAGGCCATTTCCCGCAAAGTGGCGTGGACCTGACGCCCGTTTCCCATCATGCTTTGCCTGCTGCTCCGGACTCTCTTTACTCCTTTTAGCATCCCAGAGCTTAAACACGCTTCTGGTCTTAATATCCTCCCAGGGTGTAGAGTGGTGCAGGAATGAGTCCTAAAAACCCTGCAATGAGTCCGCATTCTAGCAGTTCCCTCGTACCGAAGTCAATGGGGTTTAATATGTGTTGTTTTTAAACGTGGCGTGGACCTGACGCCGTTTCCCATCATGCTTCAGACTCTCTTAATATCCCTACGTGGTGTAGAGTGGTGCAGGAATGAGTCCTAAAACCCTGCAATGAGTCCGCATTCTAGCAGTTATCTAGTCCTGAAGTCAATGGGGTTTAATATGTGTTAATAAGGTCTGTGGTTAACACGAGCTGAAGAGATTTTAACGTTTAAATACGCCGGTAAATACCCCACTGGTGAATTTTAAACACTGCTAACAAGTGTCTAAATGAGACGACTAACCTCCCATTAGACCGAGGAGACGTTGCCTTCAGGGTCCAACACAGAAATACGACATCCCTGCACCACTCTATTGGATTTATTTCCCTATAGACACCACAGGAAGCTCTACTCCTGTGGATTCTGGATATTCCCGTCCCCACTTGAGTTCAGTGGTTCTGACATGTTTGCTCTTCAAACCTGGAAATGTGACCCGATAGACTTCAGTGTAACATACTTAGCTTCTCGGTATAACGGTGTGATGGTGTTTCGCTGTATAGTTGATATTGTCCTGCTTCAGTTCTGTCGTGGTGTTGTTAAATATCAGGGGAAGATCTCAGGAGATTATTGATGTCAAACCAGTGCAGGGTGGGAATCTCTCGTTAGTCAGCTTTCAGTTCACACCTGGCACTAAAATGCATCTTGTTTAGCTGTGTGTGATATTTCCAAAAGGTTTTTCTTAACAGCCGGTTTGTTGCTCAGCTGTGCAGCCACAACTTTAACTTTGGTTCAAAAGCCACGGTACAAATAATGAGTTATTGCAGGATTAAGGAAGGGGAGATGATAAAACTGCCTGTTGCTAAACCAGAAGAGGATCTTTAATATGTAAATGTCCAAACGTACTGGCATCAAAATGTACCTAAATCATTACAATATTTGATGCTTTATGCCAGCGGTTCCCAACCTTTTTCAACTCGGGTCCACTTAAGAATCTAAAACAGGGTTTAGTTGAATACTTGACTCTGATTGGTCGATTCAGAACATGTGACACTGAAATGGTCAAATGGACTGTACTTATATAACGCTTTATCCAGTCTTTAAGACTCCTAAAAGTGCTTTACATACTACAGGTCGTTCACCCATTCACACAGAGCAGTGCACCTGACTCTAGGACCTGACATTCACACAGAGCAGTGTACCTTACTCTAGGACCTGACATTCACACAGAGCAGTGTACCTTACTCTAGGACCTGACATTCACACAGAGAAGTGTACCTGACTCTAGGACCTGACATTCACACAGAGCAGTGTACCTTACTCTAGGACCTGACATTCACACAGAGAAGTGTACCTTACTCTAGGACCTGACATTCACACAGAGCAGTGTACCTGACTCTAGGACCTGACATTCACACAGAGAAGTGTACCTTACTCTAGGACCTGACATTCACACACCATCGGGAGCAACTCAGGGTTAAGTATCTTGCCCAAGGATACATCGACATGTTGACTGCAGGGGCTGGGATCGAACCCACAACCTTCTGGTTGAAAGACGACCGCACTCCCTTGCAGCCACAGTCGCCCTGTAAATGATATTGATTCGGTTATTTAAGATCATACCTTAACATTACACTAGTTGTGTCACTTACTTGCATTCTCCATGGGCAGTCATCACCACCGTAGTCGTACGTCATTTCCTCTCCTTGTTGTTTGTCCTCTATGGCGAACAAGCATACATGTGGCTTCCCATCCACATCGACTCTTTTCATCTTACAGTTGGGCCCAAGGTGGTCGTCCCGTCCAAATGACCCATCTTCCCTTGAGACATCAAAACTTAAGCATACAAATAAGAGGAAAGGGAACACAAACGAACAGTCCTTCATTTCACTTCCTTTAAAACTGGTATGAGTTGTGATATATTTTATCCTCTGATGCAGTTTAATCAATGTTAGTGCTGGATATAACTCATATATCCGACTGATTAAAGCCTTATATAACATTCAGTGCAGTTTAGCATGGGTTTTAGTCATTGTGAAACTACAAATCTTACCTCCATGTCTTCCCTCGCCACTTAAATGAAAAAAGAAATCCAGCACAAGTCGGATGATACACGTGTTGTCTTCTGTGCAGTTCCTTATCATTGAAAGGTCCTCTCTACTGAAAAGCGAAATGTCCCGTGGAAAACTGACCAAGGGCAATCATACCACGTCCTGCAAGACAATATATGACATGTCCAGGGGTCAAGGGGCCATTAGAATGATGAGTCTGTGCACTATGTCATTCCAAAAGCAATGTGGAGATAAGAAGCGACATTTACACGATTCGATTATGTTACAATATAATGAACACCTTATGTAACATCCTCTTACCTTTCACTGCATTGATGTATTTCACATCTAATTGATTTGTTTCATCAGTCTTTGATTGGACATTCTGCTGGGCTGACCCTTGGTGCCCCTTTCACACCAACGCGGTTCCCGTTCTCGCTCCGTGCTAGAGCTTTTCTGGTTCGGAACCGGTTTTTCTTTTCAGCCCCCGCTCTGTTCACACCGCCCAGAGCCCGAGTGGTGCTGCGTCATCGTTTGCGTCGTGACGTAACTGTTGACGTGCCTGCTTCATAAAGCCAAACCGCGCGGAAACCCCTCACAACAACAACAACGGCCGATTGTATTGAAGCGCTACTCGTTTTGGTTTTGCTCTGTCGAAACGAAATGGAAGAAATGGGACGACTTTACTACCAACTTTACATTCGTCACATGCGACATTCAAAAGTCCCTGCCCCCGCCGTAAGCGTGACGTATGCGGTTCTTGCTTCTCGACCGACAATTTTTTGGTGGTTGAAAAGCACCGGGTTTCGGTGCTTAGAGCCGGCTCCGCTGCGGTGTGAACAGGAAAAAACGGTGCTTTTCAGTAGGGCTGTGCAATTAATTGTATATTAATCTCGATTACGATTTTGGCTTGCAACGATTACGAAAAAAAACATTTTTTATTTTTTTTATTGGTTTTTCAGTTGAATTCTACTTAAAGTTCAGGGTAATCAACTGTTAAAAACTACTGTTCAATTAATTATTTTCAATAAATGTATGTTTTCAAAGTAAATGGATAATCGTTTTTAATAATCGTGATATCAATTATTGACCAAAATAATCGTGATTATGATTTTTGCCATAATCGAACAGCCCTACTTTTCAGGCTCTAGCTCCGAACCGGCCCCGGAACCGCGTTGGTGTGAACGGGGCATTGGTGGCATTTCCAACTGCAGAGAAAGGTAGCAAAAATGAGATGGCTTTTTTTTTCCATTCTTGTTCATCACTCCAAACTGCGCTAGCTGCTAAAGCATATCACACACCTGAGCACCATGCAAACACACTTTAACGGCTAGCTATGCACGGACTCTATCACTACTTTACACCACAAACATTTACTTTCATTTCTTTCTCAGGTGTGAACTGAAAACATGTGAACCAGCCATTTATTTAGAATTGTTGTTTTTCCTCCTACAAATCTAGTTTGGATGTAATTTAGCTATTGAAGAATCCTGTTGCTGCTGACGCCCTGAAGAACGCACATGTTTATCATTATTGGATTTACATCACCTCGACTGGATCTATCTGCTTCTTTCGGGAACTTTGCACACGGACCCACGTTTTTAAATCTTCAGTCTCACGCGGTTTTCTTTGTGTTTTCCGAGGTGGATGGAAAATGAAGGCCCAACCTGTCCTCTGTGAGGAAGACACTGTTTGCTCGGTTGAATCTCTCTGGTGGTGCTTTGTGAAGGTGTCCGTGTCTATGCAGTGAAGCTGGGTGACGTCTGTGGATTATCAGTATTATTGTGTCTGTGCCACTAAATACGCTGCGAGAGGGGATTTTGCACGAATCACTGGGTCGTCCTACATGCAAACATCGCCTTTTATTTTATTATTGTTTGAATTATTGTTATATCTGGACGTGGTTTGCACATTTTGAGGATTGTTTACATGCTCATTATCCTGATAGTTGATGGTTTAATTAAAATGTTTACATGTTTCACACGCTCGATATATTCCCCGAAAACGGTCTGAATCACATCCAGGGGTTTTTCTAGAAAGAGTTCTGCGGATCCTGTTTATAAGAGATATCAAAGAGAACTCTGTTTGATACTTCTGGAGGAATTATACCGTTTTTGACGAACAGAAATATTGTTTTCTGAGCATTTTGGTTTGAGGACGCACGACGAGAGTTTAGACAAAACCCTGAAGTCTTAAGTTTTACAGCGTTGGTCACAAACAATCCGTATAACAACTTTACAAAAAGACACTCACGCACACAGAGACCGCACACACACACACACACACACACACAGAGACCGCACACACACACGCACGCACACACACAGACACACAGACAGAGGCACGCACACACAGACACACAGATACAGACACACAGACAGAGACACTCACGCACACAGAGACCGCACACACACTCACGCACACAGAGACCGCACACACACACACACAGAGACCGCACACACACACGCACGCACACACACAGACACACAGATACAGACACAGACACTCACGCACACAGAGACCGCACACACGCACGCACGCACACAGACACACACAGAGACCGCACACACACAGACACACAGACAGAGACACTCACGCACACACACACGCACGCACACACAGAGACCGCACACACACACACACGCACGCACACACAGACACACAGATACAGACACACAGACAGAGACACTCACGCACACAGAGACCGCACACACACACACACGCACACACACAGACACACAGATACAGACACAGACAGAGACACTCACGCACACAGAGACCGCACACACACACACACACACACAGAGACCGCACACACACACACACACGCACGCACACACAGACACACAGATACAGACACACAGACAGAGACACTCACGCACACAGAGACCGCACACACACGCACGCACACACACAGACACACAGATACAGACACACAGACAGAGACACTCACGCACACAGAGACCGCACACACACACACACACAGAGACCGCACACACACACACGCACGCACACACAGACACACAGATACAGACACACAGACAGAGACACACACACACACAGAGACCGCACACACACACGCACGCACACACACAGACACACAGATACAGACAGAGACACACACGCATAAGTCTTAAGTTTTACAACGTTGGTCACAAACAATCCGTCGAGGAACTTAACCCAAGAAAGTATGTTATAAAAATCACACTAAATGTCAACGAGCTAAAACATCATTATTCTTAAATGATTTTTTTAGTCTATAAAATGAAAGACCATCGTGAAAAATGTTCTCAGTTTAAAGCAAGGTCTTAAATTATCCAAGAAAACTCCAAGTAATTGTGAGATAAAAGAGGAAATCAGCAAATCCTCACTTTGGAGAATAATTAGTATTCCCTGTTTTAATAAATGACCAATTAAGAATTTATTTCATTTACGAAGATGAATAGATTTTCCAAATGATTGATGATTAATTTTGACTTAATATTAATATCTGCCTTGTATTTAATTCCCCAGAGGATGATTTAGGATATGAAGTTTGGCCCAACAACACAGTAAACCCTTTTAAATGAGACCCTGTCAAAGAGTATAAGGGATGCTGTAATACATATTTAAAAAAGTGTCTTGAACATCGTGTAAAATGCCGTTATTAGCCGCTGGTCAGATTGTGCTGTCATCCAAGGGAGGGAGTTTTATTATGCATTAAACTCCATGCAAACAAAAGGGACATTTAAATGCAATTTTAAAAGTGAAATGTGAAGTTACTTTGCAGGTCTTGTAATGGTTTCCTTCAGATGGAGCAGCAACAAGATGCATTAGTTTAATAAAGGCAGTTTCCACTAAATACGTTAGTTTGGTTCTGGTTAGCTAACTTGTGATTAAACCGTGAGCTGACCTTTTGAAGCCTATCATCGTAGCGAACTGTGTTTTTATTGTGTGCAAATCACGAGAAGTGTCTAAAGTGGTTATACTAAAAATGAATGGACTAATGTATTTATGTTATGCACAAAAATAAACGTTAGCTATTGTCCTAAAGGTCCGATAATGACATGTATGTTTGTTTTGATCTGAATTTGAAGCTCATCATCACAACTAACGGTGTTTTTATTGTGTGCTAAACATGAAGCATGCATATCATAGTCCACTTTCGGATAAGCAGAGCTAACTAGCTAAACGAGATCAGTGGAAATGGTCTAATGTGGTCAAACTAAAACGTTAGTGGACTAATGTGTGCCTGCTTCATGTTGAGCACAAAAAGAAAACGCTAGCTATCATGCTAAAGGTCCGAGAATGACAAGTTGTATACGAAGTTTAAGGACCCGTTAGCTAACCAGACCCACACTTTAATAGCCTATATATTCAGTGGAATTGTCTCTTTTAAGCCAATGTAGTCCAACAGTTCATTAAACACTGTATGTTTGTTTTGATCTGAATTTGAAGCTTGTCATCGTAGCTAACGGTGTTTTTATTGTGTGCTAAACATGAACCATGCATATCATAGTCCACTTTTGGATAAGCCGAGCTAGCTAGCTAACGAGATCAGTGGACATTGTCTGATGTGGTCAAACGTTAGTGGACTAATGTGTGTGTGCCTTGTTCATGTTGAGCACAAAAAGAAAACGTTAGCTATTATGCTAGTTTTCAAAAGGTCAGAGAATTATGTTTTTTTACTCGGTTTAATTACCTGTTAGCTAACCAGACCCAAAGTTAACTAGCTAATGGTGTTTTTATTGTGTGCTAAACATGAACCATGCATATCAGTCCACTTTCGGATAAGCCGAGCTAGCTCGCTAACGAGATCAGTGGAAATTGTGGTCAAATGTTAGTGGACTAACATGTGCCTGATTCATGTTTAGCACAAAACAAAACGCTAGCTTTTATGCTAAAGGTCCGAGAATGACACGTTTTATACGAGGTTTATTGACCCGTTAGCTAAAGGAAAGAAGTGGAAATTGTGTATTATTTAGTGCAAAATCCATCTTCATCATCTACTGATGAATCTTGTATCTGGAGCGAAACTAGTTGAAACCTGTTGGAGCTGAAAAATATCCGTTTGTGACCAAAAACATCCTGTAAATACTGAAATAACGACTAAAAACGTCTCATATTCTATTTAAGCTGCAGAGAGAATCAGTTGTACAGGATTTTCCCAACATTTCTTGAGGTGTAACCCCCCGCGGTGTGATGGGCGTGGAAGAGTAAAAGTATGGTGCCTTCATTTTGAGTCGTCTCGTGACCGTACGGTGACATTTGCACACTTTGTATGAATTTAACTTCTCTCGATATGTAAAAAAAGTTGGATATTTTTCGTGTATGAGCATTTGTGTAACGTGGTCCTTGCTGTAATATATTGGCTTGTCATTCGTGCGCACAGTACCCGTTGTTTTAAATATAAACAGGTGATGAAGACGTGGATGAAGAGGATATATTTCACTAACAAAATCTACATATTTTGGGTTTTAATCTTTTTGTTTTAAAAGTAATCTTAAAGGTTTTCTAACTCGTTCTCTCAGGTGATTTCTCAGTGGCCCAGAATGTTCTCAATGAAAACGATATTCAGAAATGTGAAGCGTGTCATGTTTCTTAAAGTCGGATATAATTTGTACTGTTGAAATATTAAAGAAAAGGATGTAAATAACAGTTGTTGTTGTGCTTACTTTGAAAATGAACCGTGTAGTAAAGAAGGATTTAAAAATGCCCTTTCTCACACACACACACACACACACACACACACACACACACACACACACACACACACATAGAGAGCGAGACACACCGAAATGGAGGTCCCCATAAGGGGAATCATTCATTTTACAATGAAGATTTGGTTAGGGTTCGGCATGTGTTGGTTATGGTTAAGATAAGT
>JAPTMU010000072.1:552500-763056 GCA_028583405.1 Pogonophryne albipinna | reverse complement strand
GTCTTCCCTCAAAGCCCACATGGCATGCAGCAATAGCAGCCCAGGTACACTTTGATCATAGAGAAAGCTCTGTGTTTATCAATTAAGTGATAAAATCACCCTGACTGTTTGTTACGGTGTGTGTAGGAAGCAGGACCCAAATGCAGATTAAAGTGACAAAATTAACTCCTTTATTTCAAGGCTAAACTATTACAAAGACTGAACAGAACACTCACCGCAGACAAGTCATAACACGAGACGAACCAACAAGACAGACAAAAAAAACAGAACTTAAATACACACAAGACTAATCATACAAACAAGACACAGGTGAGGAGGGAGGAGAAAACACAGGGACACCAGGTGAACACAATCGGGTAATCAGGGAGGGAAAACAGACAGAAGGCAACAGGCAAAACTGAGGTTACCTACTGTAACCCAGCTTCTATGAGTAAATGGCGCAGCCCTCTAAGGCTATCGCTATTGGGTTATCCCTCTGCGCCCCGCGCAGCACTGAAACACTTGTAGTCCACGCCCACCCGCCAGGTGGGCCCCACCCTCGGGCCTCCTTCCGGTATAAATAGGAAGGGAGCCCGGCAATCTGCTCCCATACAATATAACTTTTCTTCAGCTATTCGTAGAGCCAGTGGGGCCCAGCGCTTAGAGGGCTGCGCCATTTACTCATAGAAGCTGGGTTACAGTAGGTAACCTCAGTTCTATTTCGTATATGGCTTCGCCCTCTAAGGCTATCGCTATTGGGTTAAGGGCGAAGCATGATGTAGTCTGCGCCCCACTGGTCCGTCCGGCACTAGAAGCACAACACACCTGCTCAATAACACCCCCCTGCCTGTTGTGCCATGCGTAATGGCGCATCACCGTCCCTGGAACATAGCAAAACATGCCTATCTTCCCGACGGGGTGAAGGCTGGGAACAATACATACCGGCCGCTGTGAGAAAGTAGAGACGAAGGTCCCACCTTGTCCTGCGATCATAGAGGGGGAACAGCCGCTGTCTCTCCGTGTTAGACAGGTAGGAGAGCGCTCAGCTGGATCCCTGACGTCACTCACTCTGACCAGGCACTCCGTACGAAGTGTGTCAGAGTAAAGGGAACATCCCTCTCATACGAGGGGAAAAGGGCCGCTCTCTGTGTGCCGAGAGGCAGGAGAGAGGCGCACCGCTGGGTCCCTGACGTCACTCACTCCGACAGGACACCCAGTACAGGGTGCGTCAGAGAGGAATGGGAGACCTCCCTCAAATAAAATTTAATAAATGAACAGGGGGAAGACCAAGATGCAGCTGTGCAAATATCTTCCACTGACATTCCTCCATGCAACGCCGTGGAGGAGGAAATTCCTCTGGTGGAGTGCGCTTTGATATTCTCCGGGGGCTCCACCCCGCTGAGACATATGCCTGTGACACAGCCTCACACAGCCAGTGTGACAGCCGTTGTGCAGACAGAGGTTGCCCGATCGAGCGCTCTCTATAATGCACAAACAGGCGCTGAGAACGGCGCCATGCCGCCGTGCGCGTCACATAGCAGGCCAGCGCGCGCACCGGACAGAGGAGATGAGATGTGGCTTCTTCCTCTGATTTATGAGGAGGCGGAAAAAACCCGTCCAGGGTGATCACTCTTGACCTAAAAGAGCTTGTGATGACCTTTGGCATAAAGGCTGGGTTAGGACGTAACACAGCCGAACTGCCATCCCCTTGGATCCGGAGGCATGACGGGGCCACAGAGAGAGCGGATAAATCACTCACCCTTTTCGCCGATGTTAGAGCCAAAAGCAGTACTACTTTGGCTGATAACATGTTGAGGGGAACCTGCTCTAAAGGTTCAAATGGGGCTTTGCTTAGTGCTCGTAACACCAAAGCCAAATCCCACTGAGGCGCCAGTGCCCGTGACACCGGTCTGAGTCTCCGTACCCCTTGCAGAAACCGTTTCGTCAGGGGGTGACTGAACAACGTCCCTGCTCCGAAACCCACGTGACAAGATGATATGGCAGCCGCATATACCTTGATTGTGCTGAACGCCAAATTCCTGTCCAACAACAGCTGGAGGAATGACAGCACGTGAGGCAGGGGGCACGTGATGGGGTCCAGGCTTCTTTCTACACACCAACGCTGGAACGCTGCCCACTTGGCTGTGTAGGACGCTCTGGTAGACGCGGCCCTGGCTCCCTGAATGGTGCGTACAACATCTTGAGAGAGACCCAACCTCTCTAAGTGTTCCCGCTCAGGGGCCATGCCCATAGGGGCTGGCCTATCACTGGGTGACTGTAGATCGCTCCCTCCACCTGTGAGAGAGCGTCCCCCCGCCACGGAATCTCCCATGGCCTGCCTGACAGCGTACGCTGTAGGCATGGAAACCAGGAAGCTCCCGTGCGCTCCGGGGCAATTAGGATCACTGACAGCCGCTCCTCCTGCACTCGGTCCAGGAACCGAGGAATCAGCGGGACTGGTGGGAAGGCGTACAGCAGTCCCCTGGGCCATGGCCGATGTGCGAACGCGTCCACCCCCAGGGGGGGGTGGTCCCGTGCTGACAGGGAGAACCAGAGGGCGCATTGCGCGTTCCCGCGTGCGGCGAACAGATCCACCTCCGCCCTCCCGAACCGGCTCCAAACCTGGGCGATCAGCTCGGGATGGAGGCTCCAGTCCCCCTGGCGAGGTCCTCCTCTGGACATGAGGTCTGCCCCTTTGTTCAGCTCTCCGGGCACATACAGTGCTCTGATGGAGAGCACGTGTGCGCGTGCCCAGATCAACAGCCGTCTGGCTGTGTTCAGGAGCTGCGCTGAGCGTACCCCGCCCTGGCGATTGATGTAGGCTGCCGCGGCTCTGTTGTCTGTGCGAATCAGCACATGCTGTTTCCGCAGCAACGGGGCAAAATGCTGAATTACTCTCCGTACGGAGATCAATTCCAACACATTTATGTGGAAAGACATGTGAGCCGGCCACTGTCCTCCCACTGCCTGCGACATGCACGTTCCTCCCCACCCTGAGAGAGATGCGTCTGTGAACACCGAGATGTGTGACGTAACTCTGCCCAGGGCCACCCCCTCTGACAGGACGTGGGGACTTTTCCAATAGGTTAAGTCTGAACCCACGGACATAGGGATGACCACCATGCGCCTCTTCTGTCGTATGGGGTCGATGCGTAGGCTGATAAACCACCTCTGCAGTCTTCTCATGTGCAGGAGACCCAGGGGAATCACCCCGTGATCTGCTGCCATCATGCCGAGCAGCCGCATCACGGAGAGTGACGTCACCACGCTGCGGGGTGTGACGCGTCGAAGGAGAGCTGTCAGCGTTCTCCACTCTCTGCCGTGAGAGTCGTGCTCTCATGCGGGCTGAGTTCAATTCCACCCAGGTAAACCATACTCTGGGAGGGAAGAGGACAGCTCTTTTTCCAATTTATTATGAAACCCAGCTTTGACAGATGCGATATGAGTTGTACCGTCTGTAAAGCCGCTTCCTCCCTGGAGCGAGCCAGCAGCAGCAGGTCGTCCAGGTAAAATAGTACTCTCATCCCTCCTCTGTGTAGCGGCTGCAGCGCCGTTTCTACACACTTTGAAAAAGTGCGAGGAGCCAGGGAATAGCCGAACGGCAGACGGTTGTACTGGTACGATATTCCCTGGAATGAAAACCGCAGGAATTTCCTGTGTTGCGGAATGATGGGTACATGGAAGTATGCATCCTTTAGGTCTATAGAGGTGAACCAGTCTCCCTGGTGAACACACTCTAGCACCCTTTTGACCGTCAGCATGTGAAAAGGCCTTTTCATTATTGCCTTGTTGAAAACTGACAGGTCGAGGATGGGTCTCATTCCCCCCGTCTTTTTCGGGATCAGAAAATAGCGGGAGTAATACCCCTGATTTTCTTCCTCCTGGGGAACCCTGGAAATAGCCTCTTTCAACAGGAGTTCCCGTAGCTCTCCTGGAGCGCAAGACATTGTTCTCGGGATGACAGGCGTGTCACCTGTATCCCGTTGAACTGTGGGGGGGGGGAGGCGAACTGCAGGGTGTACCCTCTGCTGATCAGCCTGCTCATCCATCTGTCCATCAGACACACGCGCTGCCACTCCGAGAAACACTCTGAGAGCTGGCGCACATGCTCGAGATGTGTTGTGGTCGCCATGACGACGAGCCATGCCAGAGCCCTCGCCGCCGCTGCCCGTGAGGCAACCCAAGGTGGGCCTAGAGCGAAAGGGCTGTGAGGAGGCCTCCACACGCTGCATTTCACTCCGCCTCTCATCATGAGGCGCGTACACGCTAAGAGGATGGGTGGAGGTGTGTGCAGTGACATCCACATGAGGCGTTACCACGGCGCTCATGGGCTTATTGTGACCGTGTGTAGGTGGCATATCTCGGACAGAGGAATGCCGCGAGGTCTGTGGTTTAATAACCGAAAAGTCATAACCACCAGACCTCTGCAGCGAACCCTGCTGCCTACTAATCAACAGATTGGAGGCAGCTGGTGTAGTTACTGTGCTCCGCAGCGTATTAATCGATAGATTAAATAGCACAGGCTTTTGTAACGAACCCTGCTGGCTATTAACCGATAGGTCATAGGCAGCTGGTTCACATATTTGCAACTGATGACTCAGACCACATGTTGGGAAATAATATGTTTTTATTTCTTTCACACTCCCCCCCAAACCGTCAGGGCCGGCTTTGCTTCCTCGGCGGCTCTCGTGGAGCAGACGCCGAACGGGAGTACCTCATTCCCTTCTTACCCCCCTTCTCTGGTGGGGGGGCAGAGGCGCGGAACGGTGCCCCCGCCGCCGCTGACGGACGAGTCTGACGCCTCGGCTGTTGTTGCTGCGAGTGTCTCTCCGTCTGCCGCTGTGGCCGGGTTGTCTGCTGCTGCTGCCGCTTGTGCCGCTGATGCTTCACCGCTGGCTGGAGCCAGCCGACGTGCTGGCGGATGTCATCCGCTTGCTCCGATGCCGCCTTCATGGTCTCAACCATGGCCAGGAACTGGGGTCCGAACAGCCCGTCCGAGCTGATCGGAGCGTCCAGCAAAACCTTCCTGGCTGGCTCTGTCACCGCTGCTTGCTGCAACCAGAGGTGGCGCTGGATCTGAGTCATCCAGGCTGTGATCCTTGCTTGGGAGACCGCCACGGCTGGTGTCGTGCTGGCCGCCTTGGTGATCTCTTCCGCCTCCTCTGGTGCCACGGTGGTGGATCGTTCGACCAGCGTCACCACTGAGTTGGTCAGCAAGGCGATGTTATTCGCTGCTGCCGACGCCTAGAACGCACACTGGTGTGCCCGGTCAGCCTGGCGGGCGACATACTGGTCCTTGGGGCCGGCCAACGTAGGGCGCTGTCCGGCGACCAAGTTGGCCTGCCTAACCCCGAAGAACGCCGTTAAGCTCGGTTCCAGAGCGGGGGTGGTTGGAAACCCTTCCTCTGTGAACCCCTCCACCTTAGTGAAGGGGACAAAGGTGGCCACCGGTGCCCTCAAGGTCCTCGGGTTCGCCGCTGCCCCTTCCTGGTATCGCCTAATGGCGGGGAAGCGTGGCCAGATCGGGTCACTCCTGCCCGTCTGAACCCGGGAAAACACTCCGGCCATGTCATTCAGAGCCACCCTCTCCCGCCCTCGGGGAACGGGGAGACCTCTGCATGCTGCTGCCTTACTGATTATCTCCGGCAGCTCCAGCATAATGCCACCCAACGCCGGTAGCGCCGTGGCCACGGAGAAGGGGACCGCGTGCTCGGCCGCCACCTCTGACTCTCGCTCCGACCCCGTCTCCCCCATCCGGGGAAGAGGGGGAAGGGGAGAGCCGCATGGCGAGCCATGGAGGGAGACGGGGTAGGAGTCGTCCGACTCCCGCCCCTCACTCACCTCCAGAAACAGGCTGCCACCCCTGTTCTGGATGGGCCAGTCGTCCTCCTCACCCGCAGCAGCTAGGGCGTCCGCCCTTCGCTTCCTGTCGGATGCTGGGAGACGAACACAATGTGAACATGCGACCTGCTGGCTGAGAGCCGCGTCCGCGTGCTCTGGCCCCAGGCAGGATTCGCATATTGGATGCAAATCGTAGCTCATGATGTATCCCGTTTTGCACGAGGGACACTCGCGGACACTATCATTGCTCATGATTGCTTTTCTTGTGCTTCAGTTACTGCTGGTTGCTGAAAAAGAGGGAGCAGATTGCCGGGCTCCCTTCCTATTTATACCGGAAGGAGGCCCGAGGGTGGGGCCCACCTGGCGGGTGGGCGTGGACTACAAGTGTTTCAGTGCTGCGCGGGGCGCAGAGGGATAACCCAATAGCGATAGCCTTAGAGGGCGAAGCCATATACGAAATAGAACAGGAGGTGAACACTTTTCAAAACAAAACAGGAAACCAAAGACAGAAAAAGACAAGACAAAACACAACACAGACAGATCTTGACACCGACAGGACATTGAAAAGAGATGTGTCCTTTTTGAAGGCACCACTCCTCAAACACCCTCCACTTACAGTCATAGAGAGACCTGGTGGAGGAAGCTCTTGCACTCTGAATAGTGTTTATCACCTTCTGAGGGAGCCCCACTGTATTCAGATTGTACCACTCACGGGCCAGGCCCATAGTGCCAAGCGCTCTGGCTCTTTGCCCGTGGCTTGGACTGCACAGCGCTGCACACGGAGGCAAATGTCCGTGATCGCTGCGATCTCGTCCCACACGGCAGGCTCAGGTTTGCTCGACAAGTCTTCGCAGAGCTCCGCCTCGTAGGCGGTCAGCAGCGAGGAGACGTTGAGTGCCCTGGCGGACAAAGCTGCGGCTTTATAGGCCCGTTCGGTCATCGCTGACTGGAACCGGTCTGCCTTTGCCGGTAGCGTGGGGTTCCTGCTCGGTGTCGAAGCCAGCCTTGGTTGGAGGTGGGCTGCCACCAGGGGTTCCATGGACGGCATGCAGAGCAGGCCGAGCCTCTCCATACCGTCACAGTCCAGGGAGGAGGCACCCTGGATTGGGGCCTTGTTGCTAAAAGGGCGGTCTCTCCACGAGACCGACACCTCGTCCAGCATCTCCGGAAAGACTGGAAGGAGCTGCCTCTTCGTCCTCGCTGCTTGGGGCAAGTTCTTCCCCTCGTAGCGAGATCTGGAGGTCTCCTTGGCCACTTCAGGCCATGGGATGTCCAGCCTGGACGCAACACGTTGACACACGAAGCTGGTGTGCTTTCGCCCGGGAGAGCGGACATCGCTCCCGGCTTTGCAGCCTGAGCCGATGAAACGAAGATGTCATCCTCATCCGAGTCGGACAGGAGGAACTCAGAGGTATCCTCTTCGTCCTCCATATAGTCCAACTCCAGGACATCCTCCGCGGGTGGAACCATGTTGAGGTCCAGTTGGGAGCCCCAGCTTAACACAGCGTGGGGCTCCGCTCTCGCGGCTCTTGCCGCCACCGGGCCCCAGCCTGACACGGCGTGGGGCTCCGGTTCAGCGGCTGCCGCTGTTGTTGAGCCCCAGCCTGACACAGCGCGTGGCTCAATCTCTGCGGCGGACGCCAACATGTCTTGATTGCCGGCCGGCGAATCAGCGGACATGAGGGGGTCCTGTCCCGACAAGCTAGCTTGGCGTGCTAACCGTCGGCGGAGGCTCTTAATGGTGAAGCGGGCACAATGCCCGCACAAGCCGGGGTTATCGATAGCCTCCCGGGCGTGTTCCAGCCCGAGGCAGGACGAGCAGACCTGGTGTGAGTCTGTGCCTGAGATCTTAAACCCGCAGCCGCATAGCCGAGCCTCCGAGCCCCTGACTCCTCTGGTGTGAGGGAGAGAAGGGTCCATCCTCGTTTGCCGGGGTGTCGGCGCGGAGGGTCAAGCTAGTAACAGGTATGTTACCGGAAAAAATCCAACCTTATCGTTATTCCGAAGGGAAAAAACGACGGGGAAGATTTTTCTTTCAAAAATATAATATCACTTGAACGCGCTGTCTTTAAACAACTCTCCTGTTATCTCCATCAGAACAACCTTCTGGATCCGCACCAGTCTGGTTTCAAGGCAGGTCACTCCACAGAAACTGCTCTCATTGCTGTCACTGAGGAACTGCACACTGCCAAAGCAGCATCCCTCTCCTCTGTCATCATCCTGTGGACCTGTCTGCTGCATTCGACACGGTGAATCATCAGATCCTCCTTCGCACTCTCCAAGAACTTGGAGTTTCAGGCTCTGCACTTTCCCTCCTCACCTCATACCTCAAAGACCGTACCTACAGGGTAACTTGGAGAGGGTCCGAGTCCGACCCTTGTCAATTAACTACAGGGGTCCCTCAGGGCTCTGTTCTTGGTCCCCTCCTCTTCTCCCTGTACACAAACTCGCTCGGATCAGTCATTAGCCCGCATGGTTTTTCATACCACTGCTACGCTGACGACACCCAATTAATTCTGTCCTTTCCCCGCTCAGAGACCCAGGTCGTCGCACGCATCTCTGCTTGTCTAGCTGAGATCTCTCAGTGGATGTCTGCTCATCACCTCAAGCTCAACCTTGACAAGACTGAACTGCTTTTCCTTCCGGGAAAAGATTGTCCCACTCTTGACCTGACGATCAACATCGGCACCTCTGTTGTTTCCCCGACTCAGACTGCAAGGAATCTGGGTGTGACCCTAGATAACAACCTGTCCTTCACTGCAAACATCGCTGCTACAACCCGTTGCTGCAGATACACGCTTTACAACATCAGGAAGATACGTCCCCAGTTGACCCAGAAAGCCACGCAGGTTCTGGTCCAGGCTCTCGTCACCTCACGCCTAGACTACTGCAACTCCCTCCTGGCTAGTCTACCCGCATGTGCCATCCGACCTCTGCAGCTCATCCAGAATGCAGCGGCTCGTCTGGTCTTCAACCTTCCTAAATTTTCCCACACCACTCCGCTCCTCCGCTCCCTTCACTGGCTTCCGGTAACTGCTAGAATCCACTTCAAGACAATGGTACTTGCGTACCATGCTGCGAATGGATCTGGCCCTTCCTACATCCAGGACATGGTTAAACCGTACACCCAGCACGTGCACTACGCTCTGCATCAGCCAAACGGCTCGCTGCTCCCTCGCTGCGAGGGGGACCCAAGTTCCCATCAGCAAAAACACGTGGGTTTGCTATCCTGGCTCCAAAATGGTGGAATGAGCTCCCCATTGACATCAGGACAGCAGATAGCTTACACACCTTCCGGCACAGACTGAAAACTCATCTCTTTCGACTCCACTTCGAGCGATAGAACTATTAACAAAGCACTTACCTAAAGCCAGTTGAGTAGCACTTGAAATGTTTGGCTCTATGAAACCTGATGTACTTATATGATTCTGTTTTCTTCAAGTTTGTGTCTTCCTGGTCGAATGTACTTATTGTAAGTCGCTTTGGATAAAAGCGTCAGCTAAATGTAATGTAATGTAATGTAATATTAACTGGTGTGTTAATATCTTTCTTATCTCCGTCTCCTCTGGTGTGAGGGAGAGAAGAGTCCGTCCCCGCTCGCCGTGGTGTCGGTGCGGAGGGATAAACTAGCAACAGGTATGTTACTGTTTGAAGAAAAAAATCAAACCTTACCGTTATTTCGAAAGAAAAAACGGCGGGGCAGATTACAATATTAACTGGTGTGTTAATATTTGTTCAATTCTTCTGCAAAGCAAAAAAAGTTACCGGCAAGCGCCCGTCGACCGAATGTTAGCTTGGGTTCAGTCTGTGGACCGTTAAGCTAGCCCGGCTACTGATATTCGAGATGTGCTCTGAAGCGAGAAGAGGTGTTTGAATGACGCTGCGACGTAGCGCAAGCTACTTAAAGGGTGGGTGGATTCCCTGACGCTGACGTCAAGATCACCAGCCAATCAGGATTGGCGTAATGAGATTGATGCTTCTGTTTGCATACGCGTTGAGGCGCATCCCATAGTGAGACATCGAACGGAGTTTTATGAATGAGAACCTGACATCTTGGTGCCAGGATAACAACCTCCATCTCAACGTCAGCAAAACCAAGAAGCTGATTGTGGATTACAGGAAGCAGCAGAGAGAGGGAAACGCCCCCATCGCCATCAATAGGGAGGCGAAGTCCCGCCAATCTACTTCCAACCCATGGGACCTTATTTCGGAAAAATTATGTATTGAAGTCAATGGGGAGAGAAAGATTATCTTTCGATCCCGTTTGAATTGTGCCACGAATTACACATATGATGTTTGTCAATCTTAAAAAAAAAATCCATTTCAAAAGTCACAGTTTGTCTTAAAACTGTTGAAATATAAGACTATGAAAAATACGCAACTAGAAAGACTACAAACCCCAGAATCCCGGTCCCGCATGCTGGCTCTTGGAACCGACTAACTCCCCTTTTGTGTATGTACAGCTCTCAACATGCTCAGACTTGTAGTGATTTTCAACTCTTTTAATACTTTTCGCCTCATTCTGAAAGAAAGAAGTGAAATGTGCTAACGTGACGGCTGTCTTGGTGTGTGGTGCGAGACAGGAGATGTAGTTCATTGAGCGGTTTCACACAAAAAAAAGTGTTGCTTCACAGTTTTACGACACATTTTTATTTTTTTTACTTGCAAAATTATCTTTTAAATTGACAAACATCATATGTGTAATTTGTGCCACAATTAAAACGGGATCGAAAGATAATCTTTCTCTCCCCATTGACTTCAATACATAATTTGTCAGCAGCTTCAGGTTCCTCGGTGTCCACATCACTGAACTGCTGAAACAACATCTGTTAAACACCTGAACTGTTGAAACAACATCCATAACATTCATCTGCTACTTAGTAATTATTTATCTATTTATCTAATATATCATTCCAATAGAGTGCCACAGTGACGCGTAAAAAAATTAAAAACCCTACTTTTATAATGTTCTAATCATAAATCTATCGATCATAAATCTATCGATCATAAATCTATCGATTAGATTTATGATTAGAAAATTATAAAAGTAGCTTAGACATGTGGAGATTATCCGACTGAACAAAACGTGATCCGTCTCTTAAATGTGTGTCAACCACATGTTTACTATTTACTTGCACTATATTTTTTCTGTTTATCTGTGTTATTGTGTTGCACTGTTGGAGAAGCCTGTGACCTAAGAATTTCATCGGCATAACTACACTGTAGCTATGTTCGTATGACAAAATAAAGAACCTTGAACCACAGGGAGTGGAGTATGAGCCCATTACAGGCATCCACTCAATGTGGAATGCCCTTAAAGTCAACTCACACTGGACTCCGGTGCCGGCCAATTACACTGATAAACAGTATTCATATTTATTCACACATGCAAACACACACTGAGAGGATGGCTTCTCATTCAAAACGTGAATAACAGTAATCCCTCTCATACAAGCACTAAAGACACACACATGCACCTATAGAAGAAGGGGGAATATAGCGTGGTATTTATATAACATCCACACACATGCACAGTAACACACGCGCGCACACACACACACACACACACACACACACACACACACACACACACACACACAAACAAGTGCTCCTCATCTGAATTGCAGATGTTTTTTGTGGCCTCCCTGTCTGCCAGCACCATGATGATGAGTTGTCCTCGTTAGCTTGGAGAGTTTTAGCCATAATTATCTGGTAATGGCACTTAGCCCATCAACTCCTCCTCTGGCGTGTTCCTGTGAAAACACACACACAAGCACACACAACATACACCCACATGTAAAGAGACAAACACACATGCTGGCATGCAGCTACACAGACAGACACAAAATCCAGACGGGCACACACACAGATGGACGTAAATCCATAAATACAGACAAAGAGAAGCACTCTAGGACAAACAGAACCACAAACATAGACAGGCAAATATTAATAGCCATACACACAGCCATACAGAGAATTCACGCTGACAGACACAGACAGGCACACACAAACAAACACACATACACTGTGCCATATCCCTGCTTCTCCGTCTGCCCTCGTGGCTAATCTGTGTAACTTATTATCCATGAGATAATAGGAACTGTCATGCATGAGGCAGACAAGGGAGGGAGGGAGGGAGGCAGAGGGGTATCTGTGTGTTCACTGCATTTTTAAACAGAAAGGGACTTTATTGCAATAACTTCATGAGGCCAGATGTGGCAAATGAACCGATTGGCTTCCTTTACAAAGTCGAAACATCTTATCACTGCAAAAAGGTGCTACTGTGGGAAAGTGTTACAAGGGAGAAGCGTAAAGTGCTGATAGAGGTAAAAAGAAATGGACCAAGAAAGAGACAGACGGTGAGATGGAAAATGTAGGAGGGAAAATGTAGGGAATGGGCTGATGCAAATGAAAATAACTGCAAATGGTGGAGGGAGTCTTAATTTGCTTTTAACAATCACTTTTTATTGCAATGGCTGTGAAACTGTTCCCACACAGGAGCGCCATAAACCTGCATCTCCTATGCAAGGCTCTCAGAGGCATCACAAAGGCACAACAGAAGGTAATGAGATGGGGAAAGACAATAATGGAGAATGATTAAAAGGAATTACTACAGCAAACATAAGCAAAGCCTCTGCTTTATGTCAATTTACAGAAAGTACTGTGCCCTGAAAACCAAATGGAGGATTAATGTTTCTTGGATGATAGAGCCAAGCAGATTGGCAGCCTGTTTGTGTTTCAATGTGTTGATGCACTCAAAGTTTTAATGGCAATAACATTAGTGCAGTGGGGACTCTGGCCAGCAGAACCACGGTGAGGTCCAGTTGGGAGCCCTTTTATGGAACGCCATTTGCGCCATAATTCGCGCGTTTATTCCATAGACTGTATATATAAATGGACGTAGGGTCCGTGACGTCACCCATAGGATTCTGCAGAGTTGCCGTGAAGCCCTTAGTAGGCGGAGTCGGCTACTAACGGCTCGACAGTGACGTCAGAGTCTAACTCCCGCCTTCTCCAAATAAGGGAAGGGCAAAGAGGCGGTGCTGAGGCGGAGCCGAGGCGGGACAGGGCGGGACCTGCTGCCAACGAGCGTGACGTTCCAGACCTAGCTCAGGCTAAGAAGCTAAGCTAACATGCTCTCAGTATAGAGGCTTCCTAATGACGTCACGGGATTTCGCGTCAGACATCTTGGAGTACCACTCTACTGCTCTACTGGCGGGAGCGTTCAAAAATGGCGAAAATGAAAGGCTACTACGAATCACTATACCCGGAGGATAAGACCGTTTACAGAGAAAAATGTACGTCGATTGGTTCGGTGGACCTTTATTTGATTCCCGTTAAGGATTACAGCACCGATATAAATTCATGGCCTTCACTTTCCTACTGTGATATCGTGAACTACCTGTTTTTTTCGCCTATTCCATTGTACACCATGGAGGAAATGAAGGCGTACAAAGGACTCTAGGCACATAAAGAGTTCACATCCGGGTGGATCCGCGACGTTTGCGTTGCATATCAAGGAGATGTGGCTGTAATAGCTGGAAAAGTGAGTAAATATTTTGTGAGGTCCTCTTCAGCTGGCTTTTTAAATATCCCTAAAGTCCCCCAAAATAAAATGGGTGAGGCTGCTTTTATCCACTACGCTACCAAGAAATATCAGAGGCCAACTCAGTGGACATTTTTAAACACCAGCTTTTATTTTTGTTGTACCTATATCTATATGTTTACTTTATTTTATAGGGTTTTATATTGTTGCATCAATTAACTTAGTCTTGTGTCTTATGTACTTTTATTATCATACCTTTTACCTCGCCGTGTCTCTTAACCTTTTAAAATGTTATATGTATATATATGTTGTTGCTATGTACCTGTAAAGGTCTTAACATCTGATCTGAGCGGAATTTCTGGTGGTTTATTTTTAACTTGTGATTGTAAAGCACTTTGAGCTACACGTGCTTTATGAAAAGGGCTTTATAAATAAAGCTTTATTATATATTGCAATATATTTAAATTCCAAAAGTTGTGAACCTATTCTTGGTTGTCAGCTTCTGTTATGTGCTAGCATATGACAAGGTGGTTCTAAATAGTCAACAATCCAATAATATTTTTGTATTTTATTTTTCAGGTATTGCATTCTCAGAGTATTGGGCTGCCGCCAACATGTCCGTGGGTACTGATGAAGAAGGATGGTGCAGTCATCACAGCTAACTGCAACTGCGAGGCTGGTTTGGGATCAACATGTACCCATGTTGCATCTCTCCTTTTCTATATAGAAACATCTATACGGATACGTGATTCCAAGACAGTTACCCAGGAAAAGGCGTCCCCTCTCAAAAGAAACAGAAGTACTAATCAATCTGAATGACAGTGTATATATTTATTTGATTGAACTTGTTTCTTTTACATCAAATCTATATAAAGAACATGTAAGTACACGGCACCTCTGTTGTTTCCCCGACTCAGACTGCAAGGAATCTGGGTGTGACCCTAGATAACAAACTGTCCTTCACTGCAAACATAGCTGCTACAACCCGCTGCTGCAGATACATGCTTTACAACATCAGGAGGATACGTCCCCAGCTGACCCAGAAAGCCAAGCAGGTTCTGTCCCAGGCTCTCATCATCTCAAGCCTAGACTACTGCAACTCCCTCCTGGCTGGTCTACCTGCATGTGCCATCCGACCTCTGCAGCTCATCCAGAATGGAGCGGCTCGTCTGGTCTTCAACCTTCCTAAATTCTCCCACACCACGCCGCTCCTCCGCTCCCTCCACTGGCTTCCGGTAACTGCTAGAATCCACTTCAAGACAATGGTACTTGCGTACCATGCTGCGAATGGATCTGGCCCTTCCTACATCCAGGACATGGTTAAACCGTACACCCCAGCGCGTGCACTCCGCTCTACATCAGCCAAACAGCTCGCTGCACCCTCACTGCGAGGGGGACCCAAGTTCCCATCAGCAAAAACACGTGGGTTTGCTATCCTGGCTCCAAAATGGTGGAATGAGCTCCCCATTGACATCAGGACAGCAGATAGCTTACACACCTTCCGGCGCAGACTGAAAACTCATCTCTTTCGATTCCACTTCGAGCAATAGAACAATTAACAAAGCACTATATACTAATAAAGGACTGGCTTACCTAAAGCCAGTTGAGTAGCACTTGAAATGTTTTTGCTCTATGAAACCTGATGTGCTTATATGATTCTGTTTTCTTCAAGTTTGTATTTTGTTGGTCGAACGCACTTATTGTAAGTCGCTTTGGGTGAAAGCGTCAGCTAAATGCAAGGTAATGTAATGTAAGTGTAACAATCAAAACAAGTTGTGCCCACTAAAATGACACAAAAATAATCATTATTTAAACTAACACTCAAAGAGCAAAACCTCAGCTCAAATATCCAAAACTCTAAACACATGTTCAGCTCTGCACCCAATTTGTAATTCAACTTTCCACTTTTTGAAAAGTAAAAGTATAACAACAGTATATTTGTGTTTCTGCACATATTTTGGAGACTTGAACAATCTTTATTTGCAATATATCAAACTCCATAAAACAGTGTGCTTGAGCACGATGGTGTGTAGTTGGTTTTACAAAATGTCTTGTACTATGAATGAAGTGTGTGCCATTTGGTGCAAAAGTTTGGTTTTGGTAAGTGTTTCTGTAGTTCTGGGTGCAGTGCTTCAGTCTGCAGTAGATATGAGGTGTTTTGCACTTTGTGTGTATGGTTTTGTGAATTGTGTTTAGTGTTTTGAGAAAATAAGCCCTGCTTTCAAAAAATGTGTTTTAGCATTGAAAAAAACTGTAATATGAACACAATGTTAATCTATCTCTGTTATGTGAGGTGATCTCTGCAGCTTACAGTTAAAGAAGCATGTACTTGTTTTTCAATGGGTAAATTGGACACCTGTAATAAATATAATACTTTGCCCTTTCAATTGTTTTTTTCAAAATGTATTTACCCAAGCTTAATCAGTCTGAGTTGCAGTGCCAGTCTCTGGTTTAATCCGTCCTTCTTCTTCCCCAGTGGCTCCCAGGACTGGTGTGGGCTCTTCTAAAGATGGTATATCAGACATCATGCTGTAGAGATCAAGTAGTGCGATGGATGACCTTTTTCTGGCGCGTTTATAACTGGCATGTGTAGCAGGGGAAGGGGCTGTAGTTTTCTCGTGGCCCAATTTGACAGACGGTGCCCAGTCAGGATGATTTTTGTCAAAAAGTGCCACTTGTAGGTCAGTTATATCCTGGGTGAACTGTTAATTAATACAAATTTGACCTATTTTGACAGGACAAGTCAGACTTTAGATATATTTAAAATGCTGGTGTCAAGACATTAAAACATGACACATAATTGAGGAAACCAAAAGCCTCTGAAAAGGTGCCAGGGACTGTTCAGCCTTTACTGTTTACATATAATCAAATGGCCAGTAGGGGGAGGAATTACTTTAAATTACAGTTAAACGAAGCACTGCAGGGGATTGACAGACTGGTGTGAAGATGACCAAGGGATGACTTTACTTTGTAGATACTCCACAATCTGATATGTCGATCGATGACAGACTCCAGGATTCCTATTTCCTTGTTAAGATCCATGTCTTAGTACGTGGGTTATATGTTCATTTTGAATGTTTGTATGTAAAACCCGACACTTTCCTGACGTGAAATGATCCCCACAAACGCGAGTATAGTTGTGGTTGGATGGTTTGAGATCCTCCCGTCCGATCCTATTGAGCAATTTTTCCTGGCGACGCTTTGAAAGTTCATGTGTTGCTTCACCCTGGTGTGTTATAATAACCGCCGGCAGCCTGTAAAATGACTTTGGCCCCCTGTTTCGATCACCTCTGTTGCCGCAGCCAACAATGGCACAGAAGTTAACCATTGTATGTCCGGTAAAAAACAAACATTGAACAGGTATGGCGTATTACGGTGTCTGTTTTGGTACTCCAGTATGGCCGTTGCGCTGACGTCACGGGTAACGTGACGTCATATGCAAAGCCTCTATACAATATATATATATATCAAAACAAAAAGCTAACATCTCATTTCAATTATACATTTCAAACACAGTATTTTCCCACATATTTAAGTTATATTTATTTGGATTGATGCATTCGTGTTGAGAATGTTCCATTAAAAAATGTTATTATTAAAAAGGCATTTACACCGTAAAAGATGACTATTGAGATCTATTGTCAGGAATGTTAGTCTTATATGTATGGCCAGAGGCCAGGCCCGGACTGGCCAGAGGCCAGGCCCGGACTGGCCAGAGGCCAGGCCTGGACTGGCCATCGGGAGGACCGGGAGGTTTCCCGATGGCCTGGCCTGTTAAGTGGCCTGCTGGCCTGAGGATTATTTTTTTATGTATGTATTGTGAACGCAACGCTGCGCAAATGTGGGTCTGACTCTGCCTCACAGAGGGTGACTCGCTGTCTACATGATGTGGCCTGTCCACATGGCCACTTTCATACAGATCATACTAATGCCCTCGATTGGTCTCTGTGTGTCATTCAAGCTCGAGAGGGTGTGTGTTAGTGTATGTGTGGCGCGAGCGAGTGAGATAAAGCGCGCGCACCGGTTACGTGTATTGTTGTTGTTAGCATCTGGTGCTAGCTAGCTGCGCTAACGGATATAAGGAGCTTTTTCAACAACAAGGTGGAGGAGAGTCCTCTGCTGTCAGACTGATAACTACAGCTCAGGTGAGGTAAAGGACTCTGAGTGTTTAGATAGTTAACTTAGTCCAAGTTATCTCAGTGGGTCTCAAACGGTTTGGTCACCATTTATGTAAACACATATTTCCATTTGAGGGGCGAGTGATTAGTAAAATATGCATGAATAATATAAAAAAAAAACGTTAACTTGGTGAAAAAAGGTAAGATAAACTATTAAAACTTGTTGAGAGCTAAAACTAGTCTTTGCTGCTGCCTCAAAGAGGAGCAGGGGGAGAGAAGGGAGACAGGTGAGGCTGGTTCAGGAGCACAGACACACTCACAACTATAAATGAACCAAAAACAAATAAATAAACAATTTTCAATGTTTTTTCATATTGGATATGGTACGTTATTGGTTATGGCCATGTTTTTATGATTTTTTAAATGTATACAGTTATGTTTCATGTGGGTGTAGTCTCTTCATTTCCCCCTCAAAATGCACCAGATTGATGCATTTAAGTCCAACATTTAAAAAAAAATCTTACCGGGGGAGCATTGCTCCGGACCCCACTATAGGATTTGCGCATTTTTTTAAAATAGTAACCCATGTCCATATGTTTATTTTTGGGTAGTAGATTTAGAGGGCTATCACTATGGGCAGCAACGCTGTAAAAGTTGACAAATAGATCCAGCAAAATGGCACAAAAAACTGGTAGTGGACTGGCTGGATGTATAATTCCCGGCCTGACATATTGTCCCAGTCCGGCCCTGCCAGAGGGCAGGACCTATAAACACATGTACTACCCAATAGCATGGTGAGGCTGAACAAAAGGACTTTTTGACTATGTAAATGTAGTCTTTTAAAAAAACAAAAACATTTACTGACTTTTTTGGATAGCTTAAAGTAATGTTGTAAAATTACAACCGGGGGCCTTACAGGGTTAAGAGCTATTGTTTATTGTTATTTACTTTAAGATGTTTATTCTTAACCTATCATTTGATTTAAAAACTCATTTAAATGATGTGTGTGTGTCTCTGTATTCCTGATGATACACTGAGAGAATGAGCTCATAGTGCTGCTGATCACCATAAATCTAAACAGTCTGTATATTGCACTTACATTTGTATAATGTAAGCTTCGTTGATACTTTGCCTGCGGGAATACGAAAAAAATTAGTTAGATATACTGAATATTATTTGATCTATTCCACCACTAGCTTAATCCCAAATAATGTAGAGGTGTGTTGTAGGTGCCTTAAATAACCCCTTATTTTATAGTGAGATGTATTTTTATGTTCATATAATAGTGATTTCAATGCCACCCCAAAATGATCACTGGTTCCATCCTGGCCACCCCACTGAAAATGTCCTGGCTCCGCCACTGAACACAAGGCAATTCAAAGTGCTTTACAAAAAACGAAAGACATTAAGAAATTAAAAATCGGTCATTAAAAAGAAAAGATAATAAAATAAACATTAAAAGAAAAAATACATGGATAAAAGTTACAGTGATAAAAGTTACAGTGCAGTTTAAGATGTGAATAGTTCAATTAAAAGCAGCGACAAAAAGAAAAGTCTTCTTGCTGGATTTAAAAGTAATCAGAGTTGCAGCGGATCTGCAGGTTTCTGGGAGTTTGTTCCAGATATTTGGAGCATAATAACTGAACGCTGCTTCTCCATGTTTAGTTCTGACTCTGGGGACAGAAAGCTGACCAGTCCCTGAAGACCTGAGAGATCTGGATGGTTCATCATTTAGCAGGAGGTCAGAAATGTATTTTCTAACTCTGTGTCTCTAACACACGTAATTTATTTTCTCTAGCGTTTCTTCAGATATAGCGGAAAACCATAATGTTGCTTCCTAGCTTTGCGGCTCCCATACAGAGTCAAGGCCGGTGCGATGTGCTGTTCTGACTACCTCTTTGTGTTCTCTCAGTCTCTGCATGATCTTGCTACTTTCAATATTGCAAGCTAAACACTTTCTCATGTAACTTTTCCCTTCATTCCTGTCCTCCCCATCACAACTTGATGATTTAAAATGACCAGCTTGTTAAAGTCAACCTGACTTCCTCCCTCTGGGTTTATTTGATCCATAATGATGTCAGACTTTTGCTCCTAGCGTACAATAGCTGGCCGGCTCTGTTGTGATTGGTCAACCTCATAAATCAAATCAAATCAAAATGTAGTATAGCCCCAAATCACAAGAAATGCCTCAAAGGGATGTACAAAGCAAACAAAAGCAAAATACAAACGTCATAGCATAACATTTAAAAAAACATTATACATCAACATGCCATGTGATAAAAGCATGTGACTGAAGTGATGCTAATGTAGATGGAAACTAAGTGATGGAATGAGTTAGTTTACAAGACAGACATAGAGAAGTCCCGCCCCTTAGCCTATCAAGTACAATGTGTTGGAGAGCAAGCAAATAATGGCACGTAGTGATGTCATTATGTTGCTGAAACGTTCCAGGTGTGGAAGGGAAACTCTCTGGAGGGAACTTTGGGATTTGAGCCTTTGCAGACCATTTACATGCACAATGTGAAGAAGATGCCTTCATCACAATTGGCATCCAGGGGCATGGTAAAAGACACATTGAGGGAAACACATTAATAACTTACCTGGACATTGATAAAATAAAACCCAAGTCATTGTTTGTTCAAGACAGATTTATTTGAAGTCATATACAAGTAACCTGCTTACCCTCTCGTTCAAGGTTGTGAAGGCCAAACAGAGCAACAGAAAGAAGCAGCCTTAAGTAGAGGCTCAATCAGTGGGAACACCTGTGCTCAATTGGAGCATACCATGTAGTGCATGGGCTCGGGTGGCAATTTTCTTGCAAGTATAAAAATGTTATTGTTTAAGGCTTCTGTGGTCAGAAAGATATAATATGTTGACCTATTTGATTTGTTGTGTTTGGGTAATTTGCATTGCATTGTGATTGTGTTTGTAGGTAAGAATGACACTGGTTAGGGGTATAAATAGTGGATTGTCTTATGGGGAGGGGCTTAACATGTAGTGATGGCGAGATGACGCCTTATGAAGCTTTGAAGCTTTCCAGCCAATTGGTTCACAAAAGGGATCATCTCATGAGGCTTCATCATGGGCTTCATTTGAACACAAACCCCCTGTTGGTCAAAGTGTGTACAACAGGCAGATTGGACATCTCAACAGTGAGCTCTCTCTCATACCGAGTTCCCATTGAGTAAAGCCTTAGAATAACTCTAAACAACGAACATTAAATCATATTTTCATGTTAACAATATTGTATTTATTCCAGTTTAATGATTGTGATTGAAAAGCCTAAGGAGGCTGGTACACATTGCAAAGAGGGATTTGTATTCCTTAATAATATTCGTAAACTTAACCATGGTTTAGCCTGAGAAAGGCTAAACCATATCAAAGAATACATTTATTAATTATCTCATTTAGCTGTAGCTTTTATAAACAACAAAAAATACGTATTGTTCAGTCGTTGAACCAGGGACCCTGCGGTCATGAGTCAACTGCTTTCCAGCTGAGCCACAGCGCACACACTAAAGCTCCCTGAAAACACTGCATCATATTTATTCCTGTATTTATTGATGTTTTTATTCCTACATTTATTTATGCTTGTATCTATTTATACTTATGACATGTTCTGACCTCTATATAAGTGAGGTTTTGAGCTCTCTTGATTCCATCATGTCACCGGGCCCAGGTACAGGAGGGGTAATATGGTTCTTATTATACATCCATGGGTATTATGAGCGTTGTGGTTCAACGGTTCAACCGATCTGAATCGCTTTCTGAAGCAGTCACGTGGTATCGACAGGCAGCGAGGCTTCGTTTGTCATCGATGACGTCACTGGCCCAAAACGATACAAGCCTCGATACAAGCTTCACAAAAAGCTTCGGGGATTACTCGACACACGCTCCGAAGCCTCGGCGCAATACGTAACATCACTATTAACATGTATAAACCCTGGCCACAAGTGTTTTGGAAGGTAGTCTGACTGTGGCAGGAGAGCAGAGAGCATTTTCGGCTGTTAATAAAAGCACCTAATGATCATTTTTTGTGACTCTAGCCAGCTTATTTAATACATAGTTTTTTGCTCGACCTTTTCTGTAACACCCAACAACCTAAATAACACACTACAGGAGAGGGCCTTTTTAAGCATCTTGCCCGAGGATTCTTCGACTGCAGGGACTAGAGACGAAACGGAGACCCTCTGATTGGTAGACGCGTATTTACCCTTAAGCCACAGTCGAAAATGTATGCTATACCAAGAACCTGCTGAAGAATAATAAGAGAAATGGAGGCATGTATGCAGGTTCCACACAAAGACACAAACACACGGTTTGTCTGATTGAAGTTTTTCACAGTATGTTGGCTGCGAGTTTGGTTCAATCTGCCTTTGTTTGCCCTCAGGAAGCAGACAGAGAACATATCGGCACAATAACGTTTATTGGGGAGATCAAGTTGCCGTCCTTCCATGACACCATAAATATTGTAACTTTTGTTTTTCGTCTGGGAGGATAAATCAGTCGGTGTTGAAAAACATGGCAAACGTGTTGGAAGATGTGGTTTTCTGTGTATGTTGCAGAATTCATGACACAAGAGCATACAACATCCCTCCAACAGACTCTTTTTTGTTGCCAATTCAAAGAGTTGACATCAAGATTTGTTTTCCATTTTGCAGCCAGTGTTCTGAAAAATCTAAAATGTCAAAATGTACGAGAAAAGTCGGCAAGAAGAGAAGGGCAAATAGCTGGAAAAGTTAATTATCTGAGATTAACTCTTTCCCCGTTTCAATCACACTTAAGTTGCTCTTCACTACCAGCTCAACTGCCATTGATTGTTCCTGTTTTCATTGTAATCAGAGTCTCTTAGCATGACGCAATCAAAGGTCCTTCTCTTTCTCAGAGAAGGACCTTTGATTGGAGGAATCAAGAACTCTTATTTCGGTGACGTTGCTCAAGGACAGAGACCCGGCCCTTCATTTAATGTCTGACAAAACTAGAGACATAAAAAGGGCAAAAATAGAGACACCGTGTAAAGGGCTTGCTCCTTAATGAGATATTAGCAATCCTCGCTCGGTTTAAAAATATACACAGGAGATGAACATTGGCTTCCTAAAAGCCTCTTCCAGTAATCGTGGAGAGCCACTTTAATGATGATTGTAACGCTCATGGAAAGGCTATAGATTTGCATTTCTTAAATAAATGGAAATGATTGAATACGAACACTTTAGCCGCTTTCACACCAAGTACATTTTAGACATTTTACTTATAAAGAATGAAAATGTTTTTCTGAGCCATTATGTTTTGGGCAAAAACTAATCTTTAGGGTGGATCAAGGTGAATGTATAATGTTTTGGGGTGAACAGCAGTGGGTTTTGTTGTAGTTCAATTTTTGTTTTCTGTTCCTTTTGTCCCCCTGCAATACCAGGAACATGTAATGGGGCGAAGCCTGCGAGCTAGTTCAGGCAGTCAACTCGAGCACTTATGCTGCATTCATACATAACGCCCCTTGCCACTCTACAACCAACCAAACAGGTTTTGTTGTAGTTCAATTTTTGTTTTCTGTTCCTTTTGTCCCCCTGCAATACCAGGAACATGTAATGGGGCGAAGCCTGCGAGCTAGTTCAGGCAGTCAACTCGAGCACTTATGCTGCATTCATACATAACGCCCCTTGCCACTCTACAACCAACCAAACAGAGTCTCCTTACTATGCCGCTCTATTGAACCTGCCAGATCTCTCCATGCATTGCTTGCTGCTGCTATTGCCGCAGCTACTTCCACGTCGCTGCTGCTCGCCTGCCCCACCACCAGAGATGGGGTCGTTACTAAAAAAAAGTAATATATTACATATTACTTTAAAAAAAAGTAATATATTACACTACTTCGTTACTTTATGTAGAGAGTAACTCGTTACTTTACTCGTTACTTTACTCGTTACTTTACTTGTTACTTTACTCGCAGGGCCGGCCCGCCCCTCCCTGCAGGCAGATCACGCAGACTGCTAAAGTTTCAAATGTTCTCTTTAGTTCAGTTTCCATTGATAAGACTGATCCAGATCCTGAATGTTCTCCTATCTGACCATGGCTGTCCTCTGTCTCCTGTTATCTGTATATTTTGCGCAGTCTATATCTGTTCACGCTGTTGCGTCGGCGTGTTCTCCTGCGTGTTGGTCATGTGTTGCACTGGAACCAGACTGGAGCACACCGCAAAGACTTCAGGCGAGCACCTACGAACAGCGCATGCGTGAGTGGCAATAACTCTCCTTACCAGCAGGCGGCGGTAGTGTGTATTCGTCATTCAAAACAGGCAACAACCGGAAAACATAGAAGAAGAACAGACTACGTGATATAAACAAACAACAAATAGCTGTGCGTTAGCTTCATCTTAGCATGTGTTCTTTGCAGGTGTTTGTTGAGGATTGATTATGACTGATTTTAGTAACGAAGTAACGCGTGTCGGGGCAATGTTAGTAACTGTAGTGTGATTACTGAATTATAAAAGTAGCGCGTTACACTACTCCGTTACCGACAAAAGTAATATTATTACAGTAACGCGTTACACCCAACTCTGCCCACCACCACCCCAGCTTCCACCTGTAGGCTCGGTCCACCTTGTGTTTATTCATTTATGAACAGGACTATACTGGCAATATAGTCTCCTACATTTTCTATCTTTATCTTCAGTTGGTCAGCAACAGCAGTACTGCTTCTCATACACAATTTGTTTTGGGTATCTACATGTAAAAGGGAGCTCGTAACAATGAGTGGTAAATACATGTAGTGGAGTAAAGATTGTGTCACTCCAAATGTAGTGGAATAGAAGTCGCATAAAATGGAAATACTCAAGTAAAGTACAAGCATGACTGAATAGTACTGAGTGTATTTACTTATTTACATGTAACCTCTGGATTTACTCACTAGAATAGAAACCCAAAAGCCTTATTTTAAGGTGGACCAGAGCCCAATAACACGTCTGAACTGTACTGTCCTAAAGTTCGTTCAACACCTCCCAAAACATATCAAAATGTTTGCCAACTCTACGCATTAAACCCCTCTTTACTCTCTACTCAGACGCTTTGGATACAAACACAGTTTCAAGTTTCACTTTCTTTTGATTTTTAGAACCTGTCCTGATTTTCCATTACAGGCCTGTCATTATGTCCAGTCAGTTTGTATTTACTCTCAGCATTACAAAGCTCTTCAGCTTCTCTGCTGTCAGGCTACTCGACAAACAGAGACCAACTCTGTTTACTGTTTCTGTATCAGTGTGGCATTCATCTTCTTTTGTCCTGATATTGTGCAATGCCCACCCACACACGGCCAGAATGAAGTTGGATTAATCCTCTTCTTTATTGCCTGTCCCCAGTCTTGTAAAAAAAACACCTAAGATTACACCTACATTTACATACCTCCAGTCGAGATTTACTTCTTTAATTTAGATGTAGTGTACGAGTACAGTGTAGTGCTCTCATAGCAATTGCTTAGAGTGTGGTACCACTGTGGTGCATTGATTTATTTTCTACATTTCATACATTTTCATTTAGCTCAGCTGTCGGAGCACTAGTTTCTAGTGGAGCTGCTTAACATATGGGGCTCTACTGTTTTTGTAATTGTATCCGTTAAATCAGGGAACAGATGAACTCCTGGGGTGCCAGGTGAACGCAATTAAAGTTCAACTAATGACCTGATAGGACAGAAAACCGCATGAATTCAGAATGGAGAGCAAAGGCACCAGAGGTTATTGCATAGATATTACTTTGCCTGTGAAAATCTGAATGTGTGAAAAGCGGCATCTTTTGTAAAGGCATTCCAGCAAAGTCCAATCATAACAACACTTGTAAATTATGTTAAATCACAACTATTCTGAGCTCCGGTTTATTAAAGAGGTGTTACTAAAAGCACTGTAACATTAGGACATAGACGACCCTGATGATGGCCACAAGCGGAAATCGCATTCTCCGACAATGAAGAATCCGCCACCAGCTCTCGAACAACGGAAGACTGTGAAAGCGGATACAAAAATGGTGTATTAAGTCGCCCACATGTTCACATCTTTTCTGTGTGTGTGAAATGGTACAATACAACAAAAAGCCACTCAAAAATACATTGCTCCATAGCGTGACTAGTGATCACTAACTCTACAGGGCACCTTAAGGGCTGCTTTAGGAACATGTCCTACATGTTCAGCTACATTATAACCTGTTTTTGTCACTTAGTTGATTCATGATTCAGGAAGGAAAATGGGGTTGTCTTAAAACTTTGAAAGTAAAAAATGTTATCTTCTGAAAAGAGATGGGCAAACCAGAAGTGTCAGCACCGATTGGCCTAATCTTTTGTCTGATGTAACTTCTGATGTAGTACTGCAGTATAAAGTCAATTTTGTGCAAGGATTCTAAGTATCTGTTATTCGTTATAATTATGGAAATCCAATTTGTATTACATTCATTCTTTGTCTCACACAGTTACACCGATGATGAAGGATTGAACACCAGAACCCCTGTGCAGACTGGCAGTGCAAAACAAATACTTTAATGTGGGTGCTTATAAAAAAGAAAAACAGGAAGAATACAAATCTGGTTGCTTGAGTTAAACCTGTTCTAGTAGCTCGAGACGATTTGCCCCCCCCGATCAGATTTGCACCCACTTTGCCTATTTTTAAATCCCGTTTGAAGGACCACTTATTCTCCCGTGCTTTTTACAGACTACCTATAAGACATGTCAGTCTGTGTTTTTAAATTGGGGTTTGATATTGTTTTTACGTCAGTTTTCAGTCTGTGGCTTTAAGTAAGGATTTATTGTCCTGTGTCTACATTTGTTTTATGTCCTATCTCTTTTTTTTTAATATACATGTATTTATTGATGTACAGCACTTTGGTAAACTCTGTTGTTTTTAAATGTGCTATAGAAATTAATTTGGATTGGATAGTAGACTGGTCTGTTCAAAACAAAGCCATTAAATCATTTTGAACTAGAACAGCAAACATGTTCCCGTTTTCTGGGTTGAGGAGTCTTTCCTCCGGGTTTAAGTTATAATGTACAGTAGAAACAACATGCAACGATGTCTTGTATTATTCTTGCTAAAAAGAACAGCTCACAATGTTTTTACGAAAGTACATAATACAAATTCTTATTGCATTATACACAAGGTCTTTGAGCAGTGGCGTGAGGGCCTGAGAAATTCAAAAAATTATATTTGAAAACATACAAAGAAAAGTATTTTTTAAATATTTTTGTTGTTATATGTTTCAATAGTTTTACCAAAATAACTTGATTTGATTGTATTTAAAATAACATGTATAAAGAAAATCATGCTTCCTTTTGTAAGGTCACTTAGCTCAGAAAATAAAGTATTATATTGTGATCCAACATCTCCCAGGCTGTTGGGCTTTAAGACAAAAAATACCTTGAAAATGATGATGTATTAATCCTAGAAAACAAAATAAGAGAATGAGATGAAGAGAAAATGTCAGGAAGGAGATTGGAGATGTTCAGTAGATAAGAGCAGGTGGATATATTATGTTTATATGGATATATTATGTATATATGGATGTTCATATTGAGGTAAATACATCTGCCTCGTGGCTCTGATAAATCCAACCTGTGCTTTGTTTACCCCTCATCTCAAAGATGGAGGATCCTCGGTGCAAAATTGACAAATTGCCTGACCTTAGTACATCCAGCGAAACACATAATCTATTTTTGTTAACATGCCCCCCATTATTTGTGCAGTCCTCGCTGAAATGCAACAAGGAGACCTTCGAAACGGTTTGATGAATACACATGTTTCTGAGGCAGAATGCATTACATTTGCAGCTGGAAACAGGCCGTAGAAAATGTGTTTTGAGTCAAACTGTAGGTCTGAATGAAGCTCAGTGTTCAATCTCACTATGTCAAGGGAGCTGACACCAACCAGTGTAATAGCTCATGTTAGATTAACTTTGAAATGTATTGTAAAATAATTGAACATAATAACATGAATGCAATCAGGTATTTCTCTCAAAGAAACAAGTTACACTAATGGTAGTAAATCTAAATTACCTCTCAGTTCTGACGCTTCAGACTCATCATCCACACACTTATTGACATGTGATCAGGATGGATCTATGAAATATGGATTAATAATTTATCAGCATCAGTTTCTGTGTTGTTGTAATGTATGTAGTGATGGATTTTTCCAATAACACGCTGATGATGAATGGCAATGTCAAGATTGAAGATACATCCTGATGGCCTTCACACTACAGAAATATCTAGTGAGGGTCAACCTGATGGAGGAGCTTGATGCAATGTGCTTATGATGGGATGTCAACAATATGTCTCAAAGACAGTGGCGAGCCGTGACTTTTATACCTATACCTATATCTATCTACAGATAAATATTAAGCCTGACAAAGTACTTAACGTCTAATATATTGCTTTCCTGCAATGTTAACTATGTTTGAGCACTTTTTTTAACTGATATTATACACATTAATTATACTCTCTGTATGTAGATAGAATAAGAAATGTGCAGAATTTGACAGTTTAATGGTGGAGGTATACACACATATTGATAGATGTCTTGTAATGCACTGTTGAGGAACCTGTGACCCAAGTTTTTCATGCATTGCATAACTGGGGCGGTGGTGGCGAAGTCGATAGGGACTTGGCTTGGCAACTGGAAGGTCACCACACTGCTCCCCGGGTGCCATTCAAAATGGCAGCACACTGCTCCTAACACTAGGATGGAATAAGAATCTTGAAATCTTGAAAGGGATGTGCAAAATAGCAATTATATACAGTTTTTAATTAACCATTAGTAGAGAATAACGAGTAATGAATATACTTTATAGGGATCTGCAGATAAATGTTTAGTCTTCTCAAGCACCAACTATCAAATATCTCTCCTGATTGTTGGCACTTGACAATCACCTTACCTGCATTTTACTCAGGTGTAACTAAAGTCTGCTTTAATGGTTGTTTATATTTCCCATCATTAATCAGAATCTGCAAAGTAACTAAAATAAATGTAGTTGAGTAAAAATACCAGGTTAACCTCTGAATTGTAGTGGAGTAGAATTACAAAGTAACAATGAGCTGTCGTGTGGGTATATATTAATGCTGCCCATTATGGATACAAGCGATTTTCACCCATTTAGTAATTACATGTTTTAAATGTGTACACACCAATGTGTTTTCTATCCCCTAAACCTCCAGGGCTGTACACAGTTTAATACTGTCAACTTCTAATTTTGGGAAAAACGAAAACGTCTTTTAAAACTACAATTCCCAGTAGAGACGTGCCATAGAGAACATGTTGCGAAACACAATAGCCAGCATGTGTAGTTCTCGGGGGGCGTTCAAATCCAGTTTTGAATAGTCTGCCGTGGTTTCGTTCCATTTCAAAGAGCTTGACGCTCGGCGTAACCTTGGCGCACTGCCACTCCAACATCCAATCACAGAGCTTGAAGATTAATCACGGGGTTTGTCAACGGGACTGTAGTCCCAAACGATAGCTGGGGATTATGGGTAGTGTAGTGTCTTCGGCCATCCTAAACTGAAATGTTTTTCGGATATCATATCGCATTACGAACACCACATTTGGCGTCACAGAGATCTTCTGTTACTGTCCTTTCTTCTTAGAGGAAGTACAGAAACACGTAACTCTGGATTTGTTTTAATGTTTGAGGTGCAATAAACGACACAGCAGCTTTTTGGCTGTTAAAACTATTATTTTCTGCCTCGCTCATGAGAGTAACAGCTGGCGAAATTACAGCCTCGTCTACTGATTTCAAATGTGTGCTCTAAAATGATATTTATAAATGACTATTATCATTATTATAAGCAAGACAATAAATGGTAAAGATATGTAGAAAATAAATGTATTTGAGATACGTTCATAAGAAACGTAACGTGGGAGAAAATATGTTTCTAGAAGATATGTAGAAAATAAACGTATTTAAGATACGTTCATAACTAACGTAACGTGGGAGAAAATACGTTTCTCGCTAAACGTAATTGAGAATGCAGTTTAGTTCTGTGGGAACGTAATTTTTAGGAGACAGGGTTGGCAGATTGGTCCATTTCAGAATAATATATATGATATGTTTTATAATGATTGATCATGAAAGTGTTCTCAAAGCTGGTAAAGGTGCAGCTAGTCTGAATGACTTTGTATACTGCAGGGTAGCTTGTGAATTCACTCCAGGTGGAACTAAAGTCTGATTTAAGTGTTGATTATATTACACTTCATTAATCCACATGTTGCTGTAGTTGTAGTTTTCAAAAGTTGTTGAAATGCTTCTTTAGAGGCCAACAGTGTTTTAAGAGTCTTTGGAAAATTCTCTTCCCATATTTGGAAGCTTTGAAATACAATTGTTACTGCATATCATTCAGCTTTCAGCAGGCAAGCTTTCATTCCTCATCCAGTTATAAAATGACAGAAAGAGTTGTGTTTTTTACGGCAAAACAAGTAGACTGCCTCTAACTGTGCCCTGTGAGAACCTTTTTGTAAATATCCGATTTCTTTTTTAAATACAACTGTATGGCCCTAACAAGGTTCTCTTTCTGTCTGATTGTATTTTCTGCCAAAGGAAATCTTGTTATTAAAGCTTTCTACAGAAAAACACATAAACGGCTCAGGCATACAGAGGAAACTGGTCTTTGTTTGGGCCTCCAGACATACATTAGTTGTTTGAACTTTAATATTGTCTGTGGCACTTCAGTTATCAAGATACCACTCTTACAGACATGATGGGGATTGATCTTCTGATCTAACTTTGGGTAAGAAAGATTTAAGATGTCTTTTATAATATTTGTCTATTTTGTCTGTTTTTAAATAATTAAAAAACGTGCCTTGAGAACCATTGCTTTCACTGGTCTTAAATGATTGATAGGAAAAAAAAGTATCAGTTATTTTCTTATGACATAAAACAAGCACATTCCCAGAAGTTGTACAAGTCCTTTGTAAAAGCAAAAGTCAAGGCAGACTTTTGTTGCATTCTCCACCAGTAAATCTTGAGGTCATGCAAACAATGATATTTAAGATGCACATTTTATTTGGGATGCTTTTTGTACACATTACAGCATCTTTGCAAATCCATTACATTGAATGCTAATCCAGTGCAGAGCCAAACACCTCCACCTCACAGAGGGTCAGGTACTCCTTTCTTCCAGGGATACCTATGTAAACATAGCGGCCGTCCATCCCGTTGGCAACCTTGAACTCAGCTGTTTCACTTGCCGGGATGCTGGTGATTAAAGCAAACCTGTAGAAGAAGCAGAAATCAGTACGTTAACCTCAGGAAGGCTTTACTGAAGTAATAGGCTTTTCATTTTAAGTTCAACATGCACTCAAAGCGTCATTAGGTTTCTACGCTTTACTTAGTTAGAATTTTGGTTGCAGATATTTTAATTAGGGCTTGATAATGAACAATAATTACAATTCAGTAATGTTTAAATAAATGTTTTCAAATCATGTCACAGAATCACAATTGACGACCCTCGATCAGGCCTTTAATTTGGCGACCTTGGTATTTGTCCATTTCTGTGATCAGATCAGAACACATTGGAGGAATCATTCATAAATGAAGGGTATTCCGCTCCAATCCTATTTCTTGGCAATGTAAGGATTTTTAATCCAAAATGTAGCACCAGGTAAACTTGAGAGAAAAACTGAATAATGTTCCTCAAACGTGTTCCAACAAAATACCAATTTAGTGACTTTGTAATATTAGTATTGTAATAGGACAGGCTGTAAGTTACCTGGGATTGTCAGCACCATTGTTTACAAGAGAATCTCCAATGCGGATCTCGACTCCATTGAGTCGTTCAGGGCGTGCATTTTTGTTGGTTATCTTAACAGAAAACACTTTGTGTGTTTTGGGCAGAGCCAGCCTCCACCAGGGGTTCAATTCATTGTCTGTGTGACTGCAGGAACTCTCAGCCCAGCTGGAGGCCCGATTCCCATCAATGGCCTTATATGCATTGTAAAACTGATACACTGATGACTGTGCGGCTTTTCCTTGAATGGCCAGGTTCTCTTCTGCAACAAAAAAACAAAACAAAGATTTAGGTTAAATCAATAACATGTATGACTCCTGATGCAGATTGTTTTTTATTATTCTGTTTCACTGTGACTCAAAAGATGTGTTTTAATTTGCCGTCAGGATGAAGGACACAAAAGGGATAACCCCACCATATATAAACAAATAACTACCATAAAGTTATTTGTTATTGGAAAATAGGAATTAAAGTATTATTATACTGTAGTCTATAATATATTGAGTCTATAGTTAAAGTTATATATAACTACAACTGCACTAAGTTTAACTAAATGTCAGTTTTGGCAAATTAAACTTTATATAAAATAAGACCTGTTTTAGTCATAAGTGACATGAGAGGCTGGTACATCCTTTCTCTTGTTCCTATTAATGGGACCATATTTTACAACTTCAACATCATGCTGGATTGAAGAAGACTTGAAACAAACAATTGAGATCATAAACTAATAGTTACACTCTTTCCAGCAGTAATACATCAAGTGAGTTGCAGGACAAATGTTCATAGACTTCTACACAATCAGACTTTTAGAAAGAATACAGGTTTAAGGCACTTCTGCATTGAGTTCACTTTTCAGCCACTTGGCTGATATGACAGTTCCTTGTTTAGATGGAAATCACACGTTATTTATGTAAGATCCCAAACCCTCACCAGTTGGGGCATGGTACCCGTAGACTTCCACCTCACAGAGGGCAAGGACCTTTCCATCACCCGGTATACGCACAGTCACATAACGTCCCTCCACACGATGAGTGAAAGTCAGAGTGGACAATGCCTCGATTGTAGAAATTGTACCAACCCTAAAAGAAAGAGAACAAAAGTGAGAAAGAAAGAAGAACATGAATGACATGTTATACCCCCAAGGCTTCAACAGTTAGATTAAAGGTAACTGGTAATTTCATCATAGACTTCTATACAATCTGACTCCTTTCTGCAATCAGGGGGGCACCCACTGCGAGATATGAAAGACCATGCAAGTTTAACGCACTTCAGCATTGCCTATATTTTTGATAAGCAATGCAAATAAGTAAAATTACATGGTTGAAACATCTAGGAATAGTTTCTATGATAATCTACTGGCAGAGGTGGGTAGTACATTTACAATTCAGAGGTACTTGTACTTAACTTGAGTATTTCCATTTAATTATAATTTCTACTCCTATTCCTCGACATTTAAATACGGAAATAATGTCATTTTATTCCAGTACATTCATTAAACAGCTTTAGCTACTTTTAACTAAATGTATCTCTAACAATTAAACTAGGGGACTAACTCTTTAAGTCACAAAACAGTCAAATCATATACATACGATTAAACTTGTAAAATGCTTCTTAATGCATGAATATATCTAGAAATGTCACATACATATGTACATTTAATCATTAAGTAAATGTTGCTGATAATACTTTTGTACTTTTACTTAAAGGTCCCATTGCATGGTCCTTTCTCCTGATCATAATACCATTGTTGAGGGATATTACAGTAGAAAAATACTGTGCAATTTTCCAAACTCAGATTGGTTTCTCATACATTATCTCTGTATAGTATGAGTTTTCACTCCCTGTGCTAAACGGCTCGATGGAGTTCCTGCCCTGCCCCACCCTCCTGTGCGTCCAGTGTGCTCCGATTGGTCAGCTCTGCCACTCTGTTCTGATTAGTCAACCACCAGAGAGGCTCTGCCCCTGTTGACATCTGCCGTAAAGTGGTTTAGCGGGTTCTTAGCAACACTAGATTTGAGAATCGATAGATAGAGTTATATAGATAAATAGATAGCTTACATATAGCATACCATTTCTAACCTCCGTTCAATCCTAGAATAGACCAAATCGCGAGTCTTGCCTCGCCGTTCACTAGAGCAGACCAAACAGTGTCATTGTGGTACGTTTTTATCTAGTAGATGTCTTACATTTCAGATGTCATCAGATGTACCTACAACTGTTGTTATTTGGGTGCCGTTGTGGAAACTGCGCTTTGATGCCAAGTGATGGAGAAAACGTGTGCTGCAATAGCATAAGAAAGGTAGCCTAGCTTAGTTACATTATGTCGGCAGCTAGCTGAAAACACCAACAGTAGCACACATATACAGCATACATATTTTTCAAGTCAATAGACTATTATATGCACTTTTATTACTTCCTTAGTAATTGAATGTTTATTTTGTAAACCTTTCCCATAGTTGGTTTAATTGCTAAACGTGTGTTGTAACACATCTTACCTTCATAGGTTGTAACACGCATGCTGCAAGTTCCAGAACCCATTAACTGCATGGTTGACCACCCAGGACTAGAGCCTAACTGCTTGAACCCATACACCCTGCAGAATCTCCACAATATTTATAAATACAGTTTCGGACCTTTGACAAATACAATGGAAGAAGAGTACGTTATTGTTACCTGTAATAAACTACTACCATTTGATGAAAAATCAAATCATGGTTTGCTATATATGAATGATATGTTATAGGAGCAAATAATTCAGGAAAGAAAGACTACTAAGTATTTCCATCAAACTTTATTTTTACAAATGTACAAAATGTGTGAATGTATATTTATACACTGTACATCATCCATTCCTCTCCTGATAGGCGTTTTTGATATCTTGCGTATCGCAGCTTTGTAAGCTGGTGCTGGGGATATTTAGGGCGAGGCATCAGAGTGGTGATTCCGTCGTGTGTTGTGCTCCGGATCCGCAGGAGTTTCCAGATCTGGCTGGACAATATGTAGGATTTCGACCTCCTTTGGGGGGAAACGGGAGAAACGGCTGACAATCATTTCCTCCTTGGGGGGCCTGTCAAATTGAGTTGACAGGTCCTCTGGGACGTGGATTCGTTTCAGCTCGTCCACAAAGGGTGTAGGGTCCAGAAAGACTTTGTGAAACACAAGCCTCATCAGCTCATCCACATAGACTGAAAAAGAAAGCATTGTATAAATAATTTGTTATTCACTTTTTGTATTTAATGTAATACTTTTATTGTTCATTGTATCTTTAATCATTTGAAATGTAAGTTTGGTTAATAATAATAAAAATAAAAACAAATATTTCACAACTTACTGTATGTAGGGTCGTTCTTAACAGGCTTGACCGTACACTCTCCCCTCTTTGATTTTGGATAAACCAATTTGAAGACAAGTTTTCCTGCAGCAGTTGTCGCTTGGTCACGCCCAGCATTCTCGTTGTGATGCATTGCTGCTAGACACAACCTATAGAATAGCAAAATAAAATGAGACTTTGTGTTATGACAGAATAAAACCCTCATGCCACTAAATAGTGACTGTGTTATAAGATGCTACAGAATAAAGTATACAGTGTATTACCTGCACAACATTCCAATGAAGGGGAAAACCACATTTTTTGGGGTAAAACGCAGAATTAATTTGTGGAAGGACTCCAGGGATGAGGTCTGGTAGTGATGGCTTAGATTTAGCACATCTTTGAGAACTCTCTTGTTGGTGAGTATCGTTTCAACTCTGGCGAGTGTTATTGAGCCTTGAGTAAAATGACAAAGACATTAGGTAAATCACCAGCACATTAGAACATTACAACAACAATTTGCCATAACAACAATGTTATATTTACATTCTATATTGTTGATCTTATGAAGGAAGTGAAATATTGAACTTACCACCTTTTAGGTAAGGTTTATTTGCATCGCTTGCGGCTCCTACAGGATGTGTGCACTTGGGGAACAGGGGGTCATCATGCACGTGAACGTTTTGTAGGTGGTTGACCAGTGACGTCCACCTGGCCATCTTCTCCGGCCCCAAGGTTGTGCACGTCGCACTCCAGTAGACATGGTTTTTTATGTTGCGCAGCCACCTCTTCAACTTCGTGTCACAGTCCTTGTTCTGTGTAAGTTTCAGAAGTTTCTTGGACAAACCTGATAAAAAAAAAAGCACATGCACAAGTTAATATTCAAGCCATAGTGTGGAAATGACGTGCTGTGATGGACTAGGCTTAGCAAGAACATCTTACAATTGCAATATTATACAGTTAGTCTGCTACGTTCGGTCATTCATTGTAGCTGGCATGAAAACAATGTTTTTCATAACATCTCTAGTTTAGAGCTTCTAGCTTAGCTTATTAATGATAGCTCGGTAGAATACACGAACGGCAACTGTAATTACTGACCGTACGGTTAAATCACCCGGAGTATACTGTCTATGAGTATTTCGTGTGTGTTTGCAGACATTCTCCTGCTATGAGATACATGTAAGGCCATGTGCTAACATCGGTGTTGAGGTCTGGAATGCTCGTTAGCCCTCGTGTTTACCTCGGTAGCATAGCATTAGCATAGCATTTACACAGTCGTGGTAGATACATTGTTTGTTTTAAACAGAATAAATACACAAACCACAATGAATACTTACAGGTTGTGTACCCGAATCTCCCGCTGGTCCAAACAAAGCAGGAACAGCATCGTCCTCCAATATCAGCTTTGCAAGTCCGAAGCTAAACATCGTTAAGTTTTTAAAGCTTTGGTCCGTGAAATGCCGCGCACACACAACAGTACCGGCTGGTAAATCAGCTGGAACAGTGTTCAAAAGGAATGTCAACCACTGACTTCGTCGTGGTTCTGCCTTCGGTACTGCAAACATTGTGGATTTCTCCACACAAGACAGGCAACAGACCCTCCGCCACATGACTGGATAGAGCTTTGAAAAGAAGCAGGTTTTACGACACTTAATATAGTCGGCTGGCAGAGGAAGTGACGTCACGCGGTGCAGCTACGTCATGCGGGGCAGGAAGTAAACAATGGAAACTGAGAAATCTCCAACGACGCTTTTGGGGGAGGTCTTTTCTGTGTTAGAGTTTTACTCCCTACAGGGTGTACTTTGAGGGGTTTTGACTTTGCAGACTGTTTACATGCATGGACACCTTCATAACACACAAGGAGACGGGTAATAACCGGAAAAGCATGCAATGGGCCCTTTAAACATTTTGAATGCAGGACTTTTGCTTGTAATGAAATATTTTGAAACAATGGGTATCTGTACTTGTACTCAAGTAAAGAATCTTAATACACCTCTGTCTACTGGTGGTGAGCAATTAACAGGGGAGAGGAGAATATAAAAAAAATGCTCAGACAGTTACACAAAACAAATGAATAAAATGTGTGCAGGAAATGTCTTACACTGGGTTTGATGCACCATTGTTGACTAAAGAGTTGCCGATGTGGATCTGTGCCCCGTCGAGCTTTTCTGAACAGCAGTCTCCTCTGTTGGAGATGATGACGGAGGTGACGATGTAGGGCTCCAGCAGGTCCACTCTCCACCAGGGGTCGCTTTCTGTATCAGTTTGGCTGCACGATCCAGAATGGAACTTATTGTCACGGTTTCCATCAATAGCGTTGCTGGCAAATCCCAATTCATAACGGTTTGACTGGGTCGCTTTTCCGCGCATGGCCACATTTTCTCGAGAGAAGACAGAGGTATATCAGTGTTTCAATAGATAACTTTGAGATGGTCCCGAGTACTCACGACACTCCAAAGAAAACAGCATATGAGAAACATTACAGTCATAGAAAGGCTGTAAGTTGTTGGGAGAGTTAATCGGTCATGGAGTTAATTATTGCTTATTAGCTTGATATACTGAACATTATTGACGCGGGCGCTTAATTTCCAAATATAGTGCATTTATGTCTTTGTCTTTGTGTAATGTGAGTTTGGTTGTACTGTGTGCATTTGCAGTAGTGTTGCTAAATAGTTTCTACACTGAACAAAAATATAAACGCAACACTTTTGTTTTTGCTCCCATTTTTCATGAGATGAACTCAAAGATCTAAAACATTTTCTATATACACAAAATAACCATTTCTCGCAAATATTGTTCACAAATCTGCAAAAATCTGTGATAGTGAGCACTTCTCCTTTGCCGAGATAATCCATCCCACCTCACAGGTTGGATTATTGCACAGCTGTGCCTTAGGCTGGCCACAATAAAAGGCCACTCTGAAACGTGCAGTTTTGCTTTATTGGGGGGGTCGGGGGGGGTCCGAAAACCAGTCAGTATCTGGTGTGAGGGTTAGGGTAATGTTGTGAATCGAGTGGCCTGTGTTCGTCGTCCATAACATACGCCTGCCCATACCATAACCACCACCACCATGGGCCACTCGATTCACAACATTACCCTAACCCTAACCCTACCCCATATGACATTACGAGTTTTTTAGATAATAAGCAGAGTTGTGCAGTTCTATTTGTTGACCTTTTCCAAAGCGTTTGATACCGTCGATCATCGCATCTTAAAGCAGAAGCTACTCAGTATTGGCATATCCAGCCATGCAGTGGGGTGGTTTGTGAACTACCTCTCTGAAAGGTCCCAATGTGTTCACTTTGATGGATTCTGAGTGGTTAAACATTACTAATTGTGTTCCTCAAGGTTCTGTTTTAGGTCCACTTTTATTCTCCATCTATATCAATAGTTTAGGTGAAAATGTCGATGGAGCAACCTTACATTTTTATGCGAACGATACCGTGATGTACTGTGCAGGTCCCTCCATTAAGGAAGCGGTTGTTGAATTGCAAGCTGTTTTTAACATTATTCAGACTCAGCTCGCTGAACTAAAGCTTCTTTTAAATGTTGATAAAACCAAGGTAATGCTCTTTTCAAAAGCTAAAAAGACACCAGAGCCTGTTTTAGGTATTGTAACTACGCAAGAAATAAAACTTGAAGTGGTTACCTGTTACAAATACCTTGGTATCTGGCTTGATGATTGTGTCTCCTTTTAAACTTCATGTCAATAACCTACTTACAAAGCTGAGGGTTAGGCTAGGTTTCTTCTACAGGAACAAGTCCTGTTTCTCGCTTGAGGCCAGGAAAAGGCTAGTCACTGTGACCTTTTACCTGTGCTGGACTATGGTGATCTGATCTATATGAATGCACCTGCCCATTGCCTGGTCAAGTTAGATGCTGCGGATCACAGCTCACTGAGATTTGTGACAAACTGTAAAGCATTAACCCATCACTGTACTCTGTATGCAAGGGCTGGTTTGCCTTCGCCAACTGTACGGAGGCTCAGTCACTGGTACATTTTTATATACAAAGCCATGTTAGGGAAACTTCCATCCTGCTATCTGCTCCCTGATCTCACGGCGAATTGTAAGTGGCTACTGCCTGAGATCGAATGCTGTGGTTTTATTAAATGTGCCAACTGCTAGGACTGTCTTAGGGAAGATAGCTTTTAGATGCGCAGCTCCTCTGTCTTGGAACAGTCTGCAAAAGGAATGGAAGCTGAGCAATTTGGTTCCACTAAATGTTTTTAAGGCAAGGATAGATGCTATCCAATCGGAAACTGTTGGAACCTGTAAATGTTACTAGCTATGTAAACTGTAGTCGCTGTAAATATGCTGTATGATGTCCTTTTTGTTTTTCTGTTATGTTTATATGTATTCATGTGGTGCAGGTCACCCTTGAAAAAGAGATCAATGGGATTAAAGGTTTGAAATGAAATGAAATGTTTTACTTTTGTAACTCTCGATGTTTGTGACAAATATAACTCCTTGTGTACTTGTACAGCCAGCCAGTCATATTTTGGCATTTTAAGTGGGGTGCTGCTCTGAGGTTTTGATTGATATGTCTTCTTGAGCCATACACTGTCTTGAGATCTTATCCATTGTATCCTTGTCTTGTGATTTTTTACTGAAAGGGCAAAAGGCTAGACCTACTTTGGTTGAACTATGTAGCTGCGTCCCTGCTTTTGACAAATAGGTGTTCGATTGACATGCCAGATTGAATGAAAATGTAAAATATTGGTCATTTTGGGTAGGCGTGTTAATACGTGGGCTGAGGGGCCCTGAGCTCTCAGTGCCCAGGGGCCCCTAAAGGTACTAATCCGGCCTTGGTTACAGCGTTAGTTACTGCTTACTTTATATTTAGATTTCCACACACAAAACTTATACATAACTTTTACAACAGGATTAATTAAAAACAATTTTAACAAAATTAGTTAATAACACTTAATATATATACACCGTCATAATAACTGCATGAAATCGATCCTAAACATTCAACAATAATTATAAACTTCTACTCCATATTTGCCGTTGACCTGTGTTTATAGAAGTAAAGATATATTTCGGCTGTGATTGGTTTTTCCTCGTCACGTGACAAGCGTTGCGCGCTGCAGCGTCTACATCGGGGTGCCCTGGATGCACCCTGAGTAAAAAGGCACTTGAGAGTGCTGGCATGCGTCGGCGGCGTCCACCACTTGTTTTGGGAGGCTGCTTTGAATAAAAGTGAAATGACCGCACACAAAACACTCATGTCTACGCCCCCTAACACGTAAAAACAACAACCACAAAAAACTGTTCACTTTAGCTGAGGTGAAAACAAAGGAAAATGTATTTTGCTAAACCATGCGTTAGCAAGTTTGTTGAAGTTTGTATGTACTCACACTGTATAGTTGTGGGATGGAAGATGATCTCAAGGTGAGTGATAGAAGGCTGGCAGGTTTCCCGGGAATCAGAAGAGTTTTTGCCTGAGTTCAAAGAACAATCAGGCAATGAGTGAGTGTGCAGGAGAGGCTTATATACTAGCTGATTGGAGATGAAAAGCAGCAAGAAGCCCAGGTGAGCTGACGGTGTGGGTGTGGCTGTCTAGTCGGGTGAGGTGGAGGCGGGGTCAGTGGGAAAGTACTGAGGTGCAGCACGTAAGGAGAGAAGCAGACCGTGATAATAAGATACGGGATCAGCAACTTCTTCTACTGATGTTGGAAAATGTTTATTTCATCTGGTGCTAGCTTCGTTATTGTCCATAACATATATAGACTGCCATTTAGAAACATACAGTAAATACAATTCTGCTTCAAACAATAGGGCTAGGCCAAACTGTCTAGAAATCTAATGAAAACAACAAACACTTATGCTCCTCCTCCTCAGTCACTTTAAAGTAACTAAGAGGGTCTCTACGATCGAACTCCATGAAAACGTTATGTATTCAAATGTCCATTTCATTGTGTTGGGATGTTACAACCCATTGAAGGAAGTCCAGGAGAATGGCAGCATTGTTTGCTACACACGGAAAATTGTCCATAACCTGTCAAGTATGATGCCAAGGTTTTTGGGTGCAGCTTTTGCAGTTCAGAAAACAATAACTTTGCAATAGTTTAAGTCTAAAAAATTGTGTGCAGACTCTTCCTTCTCACATAGACGGAAATAAATCTGTGGAGATAAACATTTTTAAACTGAAACAGCTTGGGAATCTACACAGATTAGATCAAAAAAAAAAATAGATATTTAAAGAATAAAAGATTAAAAAACTTTGAAAAATATACAACAATAAGTGGGCTAGAGCGTTGATGATCAGATCAAGGGGCGTTGGTGAACTCAAGTTCGAAAAAAGCTCTTAGTTGGGGCAAAGAAACTTTAAATGTAAAAAAAGACCAATATAATGTTCTAATGATTTTATTGGATATTTCATTTTTTTCTTTTCATTTTTATTTGTCCCGTTCATGGTACGCAAAACCAAATGTACAATAATTGCCACAAAACATGACTACCATTGAGCGAAAAGGAGCAGGGAGAAGAATAAAATCTTATGTGACCTGCCCCTTTCTAAAAAAAACAAAATACAAATAGATGGTCTGCCCTTCATAATAATAATTAAAAAAATAAATAATAATTTCTTCACAGCCAAACATAACAGTATCTTAGGATACTAACAGAAACACAAAAAAATATGTATTTCCCACTTGACGGTTAACGGAAAGAAACAAAACAACATGTATAAGGAAAAGAAAAGTGCAACACCCTCATCTGAGTCCTACTGGAGAAGAAGGTGGAAAGCGACGCATGATGATAATAGTAACAATAACAATAACAATGGCAATGGGACCCGCAAATACAGAGGAGACATCACATCAAAGACATCAAAAACATGAAGGACCAGAGTACATAGACTTATTCACATTCTGCTTCATATAGTCCCATCTTTCTTAATTTATACAACTTCTTTAACTGAAAAATACATATACAATTCTTTAGATCCTTGTGTTGAGAATTCCACAATTGTACACCAACTACCGAAATACACATTTGTTTAAGAGTAGTCCTTGCATATGGATGCCTAAAATTTAATTTCCTTCTGTGGTCTTCCTTGTCTGATCCAAAAACAAACAACTGTTGTAAATATGCTGGTAACATTCTGCTTTTTGCCCTGTGCATTACTGATAATGTCTGCAGCTCAGCTATATCTTTGAGTTTCAAGAGTCCTGACTTAAAAAACAGTCTGTTGGTGTGTTCTCTTGAGTCAGCTTTATTAATTATTCGTACTGCCCTTTTCTGTAATATTGACAATGGCTTTATGTTGCTCATATATGTGTTGCCCCACACTTCTATACAATAAATGAAAAATGGCAAAATGAGTGAACAGTACAACATCCTCAATGCCTTGTAATCTAGCAAATACTTTGCCTTGTTTAGAACAGAAATATTCCTAGACACTTTCGTTTTAACATGTGCTATGTGTGATTTCCATGTCAGGTTTTCATCCAGCGTCACACCTAAGAATCGAAATTCAGAAACCCTTTCAATAAAAACTCCATCAATGGACAATGAAATGTTTTCATCTTTTTTTCTATTAGCAAAAACCATAAACTTCGTTTAACCATCTTTTAAGTTTGACCATTTCATGTCCAATACACTTTGCTAAAATGTTTAAGTCATCTCCTGAACAAAATTTGTGTCGTCTGCAAACAACACAAATTGCAATAATGTTGACGTTTCACATATGTCATTGATGTACAAAATAAAAAGTTTAGGCCCTAAAACCGAGCCCTGCGGGACACCACATTCTATGTTCATACACTCCGATGTACTACCAGCAAGTTCTACATATTGTTGTCTGTTATCTAAATAACTTTTTAACCAATCTAGAACTACTCCTCTCACACCATATCTATGTAATTTCGAAATTAATAGGTAATGGTCTATGGTGTCAAATGCCTTTTTTAAGTCAATAAATACACCTATTGTGTATTTCTTTCTTTCGATAGCTGTTGTAATTTCTTCTGTTATTTTCATTAAAGCTAAAGCTGTAGATCGATTTTTCCTAAATAAAGATATAAGTATTGATAACATAGAATTATGTCCTGGACCAGGTGGTGACCAAAAAAAGCACCAAAACAGTATAATATGTAAGCAAGTAGAGCTCTAAACATTCTCAAAATGCACTCAATAGATTGCCATTGTTATTTTTGGCTGGTGTGTGCAACATACAGAACCAGCCACTTGATGATTTACCAGTATTTGGCTGGTAAATGGTGTTAATGGTAGATATCTCTTTTGGAACAAGTCATGTTTTAATATCACCAGTTCAGTATATTTCAGATAATATTGCAGCAATAGTTTTTTAGTTGCAAATGGCACAGAACAAATGTTTACTTTTAAGTTCTTTTAACACAGTTTCCCTGCGGGGGATTAATAAAGTATTTGTGATACTGATTTCTGATTCTGAAGTGTTTTGCTTATAAGTTGTTTGCATTTAGCTAAAGTGTGATGTTTTTCCTCATATTGCATTGCAATAGCCTGTTTAAAGTGATCATATAACAAACAACTAATCAGTACTGATACTGTATGCTAATAGATATAGGAGTGATAATAATACAGTAAATGCTTTGAATTTCTTAGATATAGCTGTGCAGTATTCTTAACAGACTGGATAGCAGCAGACAATAGAAGGCTTATTACAACCAGAAGAGACATGAGACTTTTATTTTTTAGAGACTTGAGACTTGACTTGGACTCGTGACCAAAGACTTGAGACTTGATCAAGTCTCACCCCACAAAGACTTGAGACTTGACTTGGACTCGTGACCAAAGACTTGAGACTTGACTTGGACTTGCAAAAAAAGACTTGTGAACATCTCTGATATACACGGTCATAATAACTGCATGAAATCGATCCTAAACATTCAACAATAATTATAAACTTCTACTCCATATTTGCCGTTGACCTGTGTTTATAGAAGTAAAGATATATTTCTGCTGGGATTGGTTTTTCCTCGTCACGTGACAAGCGTTGCGCGCTGCAGCGTCTACATCGGGGTGCCCTGGATGCACCCTGAGTAAAAAGGCACTTGAGAGTGCTGGCATGCGTCGGCCGTGTCCACCACTTGTTTTGGGAGGCTGCTTTGAATACAAGTGAAATGACCGCACAAAAAACACTCATGTCTACGCCCCCTAACACGTAAAAACAACAACCACAAAAAACTGTTCACTTTAGCTGAGGTGAAAACAAAGGAAAATGTATTTTGCTAAACCATGCGTTAGCAAGTTTGTTGAAGTTTGTATATATGTACTCACACTGTATAGTTGTGGGATGGAAGATGATCTCAAGGTGAGTGATAGAAGGCTGGCAGGTTTCCCGGGAATCAGAAGAGTCTTGCCTGAGTTCAAAGAACAATCTGGCAATGAGTGAGTGTGCAGGAGAGGCTTATATACTAGCTGATTGTAGATGAAAAGCAGCAAGGAGCCCAGGTGAGCTGACGGTGTGGGTGTGGCTGTCTAGTCGGGTGAGGTGGAGGCGGGGTCAGTGGAAAAGTACTGAGGTGCAGCACGTAAGGAGAGAAGCAGAGCGTGATAATAAGATCCGGGATCAGCAACTTCTTCTACTGATGTTGGAAAATGTTTATTTCATCTGGTGCTAGCTTCGTTATTGTCCATAAAATATATAGACTGCCATTTAGAAACATACAGTAAATACAATTCTGCTTCAAACAATAGGGCTAGGCCAAACTTTCTAGAAATCTAATGAAAACAACAAACACTTATGCTCCTCCTCCTCCGTCACTTTAAAGTAACTAAGAGGGTCTCTACGATCGAACTCCATGAAAACGTTATGTATTCAAATGTCCATTTCATTGTGTTGGGATGTTACAACCCATTGAAGGAAGTCCAGGAGAATGGCAGCATTGTTTGCTACACACGGAAAATTGTCCATAACCTGTCAAGTATGATTCCAAGGTTTTTGGGTGCAGCTTTTGCAGTTCAGATAACAATAACTTTGCAATAGTTTAAGTCTAAAAAATTGTGTGCAGACTCTTCCTTCTCACATAGACGGAAATAAATCTGTGGAGATAAACATTTTTAAACTGAAACAGCTTGGGAATCTACACAGATTAGATAAAAAAATATAGATATTTAAAGAATAAAAGATTAAAAAACTTTGAAAAATATACAACAATAAGTGGGCTAGAACGTTGATGATCAGATCAAGGGGCGTTGGTGAACTCAAGTTCGAAAAAAGCTCTTAGTTGGGGCAAAGAAACTTTAAATGTAAAAAAAAGACCAATATAATGTTCTAATGATTTTATTGGATATTTCATTTTTTTTTTTTCATTTTTTTTTGTCCCGCTCATGGTACGCAAAACCAAATGTACAATAATTGCCACAAAACATGACTACCATTGAGCGAAAAGGAGCAGGGAGAAGAATAAAATCTTATGTGACCTGCCCCTTTCTAAAAAAAAACAAAATACAAATAGATGGTCTGCCCTTCATAATAATAATTAAAAAAATAAATAATAATTTCTTCACAGCCAAACATAACAGTATCTTAGGATACTAACAGAAACACAAAAAAATATTTATTTCCCACTTGACGGTTAACGGAAAGAAACAAAACAACATGTATAAGGAAAAGAAAAGTGCAACACCCTCATCTGAGTCCTACTGGAGAAGAAGGTGGAAAGCGACGCATGATGATAATAGTAACAATAACAACAATAACAATGGGACCCGCAAATACAGAGGAGACATCACATCAAAGACATAAAAACATGAAGGACCAGAGTACATAGACTTATTCACATTCTGCTTCATATAGTCCCATCTTTCTTAATTTATACAACTTCTTTAACTGAAAAATACATATACAATTCTTTAGATCCTTGTGTTGAGAATTCCACAATTGTACACCAACTACCGAAATACACATTTGTTTAAGAGTAGTCCTTGCATATGGATGCCTAAAATTTAATTTCCTTCTGTGGTCTTCCTTGTCTGATCCAAAAACAAACAACTGTTGTAAATATGCTGGTAACATTCTGCTTTGTGCATTACTGATAATGTCTGCAGCTCAGCTATATCTTTGAGTTTCAAGAGTCCTGACTTAAAAAACAGTCTGTTGGTGTGTTCTCTTGAGTCAGCTTTATTAATTATTCGTACTGCCCTTTTCTGTAATATTGACAATGGCTTTATGTTGCTCATATATGTGTTGCCCCACACTTCTATACAATAAATGAAAAATGGCAAAATGAGTGAACAGTACAACATCCTCAATGCCTTGTAATCTAGCAAATACTTTGCCTTGTTTAGAACAGAAATATTCCTAGACACTTTCGTTTTAACATGTGCTATGTGTGATTTCCATGTCAGGTTTTCATCCAGCGTCACACCTAAGAATCGAAATTCAGAAACCCTTTCAATAAAAACTCCATCAATGGACAATGAAATGTTTTCATCTTTTTTTCTATTAGCAAAAACCATAAACTTCGTTTAACCATCTTTTAAGTTTGACCATTTCATGTCCAATACACTTTGCTAAAATGTTTAAGTCATCTCCTGAACAAAATTTGTGTCGTCTGCAAACAACACAAATTGCAATAATGTTGACGTTTCACATATGTCATTGATGTACAAAATAAAAAGTTTAGGCCCTAAAACCGAGCCCTGCGGGACACCACATTCTATGTTCATACACTCCGATGTACTACCAGCAAGTTCTACATATTGTTGTCTGTTATCTAAATAACTTTTTAACCAATCTAGAACTACTCCTCTCACACCATATCTATGTAATTTCGAAATTAATAGGTAATGGTCTATGGTGTCAAATGCCTTTTTTAAGTCAATAAATACACCTATTGTGTATTTCTTTCTTTCGATAGCTGTTGTAATTTCTTCTGTTATTTTCATTAAAGCTAAAGCTGTAGATCGATTTTTCCTAAATCCTAAATAAAGATATAAGTATTGATAACATAGAATTATGTCCTGGACCAGGTGGTGACCAAAAAAAGCACCAAAACAGTATAATATGTAAGCAAGTAGAGCTCTAAACATTCTCAAAATGCAATCACTGACATTCTAGGAGATGATTTTAGGTTTTCTTTTGCATTGTGAACTTCTCCAGTTCTTCACTTAATCCAGACGAGAGCCGTACACCTCCACCTCACACAGACTCAGGAACTCCTCCCGTCCTGGGATGACTATGTTGACGAAGCGACCGTCCATCCCCTTACAATCAAACTCACCGGCACCACCTGCAGGGATACTTGTGATCACAGCACACCTGGCAGAAGAAGCAGAAATTACTTGAGTTCAATTAAGGTTGGTTTTGTTGCTTTAACAAAGTGCACTGTTGGCCACATTGGGGCAGCTGAACAAACATTGCAAATACAGGACTTTGAGATGATCACCTCACAAGGTAGTTGTGGCATACATGCAAGCAAACATTTGTCTTTTTCATCATCTTTTGGCCACCTGATGAACTCTGTACTGGTCTCCTCGTGATGGAAATATCTTGCTCTCAGCTGCTCAACGCTCCACTCTGTTCACCGGCTAGTTATTAAGTGTGTGTGTGTCTGTACTTTGGTGGTGAGCAGCTAGCGTACAGTCTGGGATATCTGAGGTTTTTCTTTGTTAAGCAGCCGAAAGCAACGCTATGATAGCAATAATATTAAACCAAAAATTGAAGTCGCACATAAACCAAAAACAATATACCAAAAGAAGCGTAAAAAGCTGAATGAAACAGTATATGTAGATATACACTCAACACAAATACAGCTGAGACTGGTGAAAATGGCCTTTGTGTTGAGGGGTTTGGCAATTTGTGAGGACTCAGCGCATCAAACTATGACCCTACACTACAGTTGCATTAAACCCTGGTGTGTAAGATTAAGCAGTAACAATTCAATGACAACAACATGTTGTTATAGTTTCACATGGGACCCAAACCGCAGTCTCTTGGGTAAAAGTCCTGTGTTGTTTTTTCCAATCCTTATTCTACGTCCCCACCAGCACTTGCTCTGAGCGTCTAATTGGCGCAGTTACTTGAATACTCAATGTGTCCCCTACTAAAGGACGCCTCGAGCATTGGTAGAGGACATGACGAAGCCTTGGTATTGGGATGGAGCAAATTTCACCAAAATACATCTGGGAGTAGTTAAGATATTTCAGTCTGAAAAAAGCACTGACCGGCCACTATAGTGACTAAAAACATTGTTAAGAACAGCTGTAAAATGTGATTTACATCCAAAATACAAAGCTATGTAAATGAAGAAACCAGGGACTTTGAAATGCTACCTGGAGTTGCCGTTGCCAAAGTTTTCAAGAGAGTCTCCAATGCGGATCTCAGCTCCATTGAGTCGTTCTGGGTCTTCCTCTCGGTTGGTCACCTTGACAGTAAACACATTGTGGGTTCGGCGCAGATCCAATCGCCACCAAGGGCTGATGTTGTTTTTTGTGTGAGTGCAGGATCCGTCCTCCCACTTGCTGCCAGAATTCCCATCTATGGCATTATATGCATTGCCAAACATATACAGGAATGACTGTGAGGCTTTTCCTTGGAGTGCCAGGTTCTCTCCTAGAAAAAACACATTTACAAAAAATGACCTGACTAATTTGTGGATTTCATGACAGCAAATATCAACAAGTTGAAGGTCTTATCACTAACATGTATGATTTGTGATGCTAAATAATACTAAATACATGATAAAACCAAATAGACAAATTCAACCAAAAGAAAGAAAAAAAGGAAGCAATTCAATAGGATGGTTGGCTTACACCATAGACTGTATATAAGAAGTTGGCAAAGTCATCGTGACGTCCTCCATTTCTAGGTAAAATACAACAACCTTGGCTGCAGTCGAATAGTCCATTTAGCTTAGGAACCTTCCTAACCGAGTGAAATGACCCGGAAGTCCCTCAGTGGCAGACATGATAAGTGTCGTTCTAATTATCTAGATGATAGGAAAGGAGGTTTCAAACTTCCTTTATAACCTCCTTTAGCTTAGGAACCACTGGACCTCCCTCACCGAAAGGAGAGGAGAAAATGCTGCCCCACAATGGCTTGCAGCCGCATCAAAGTTACGGTGCTTATTAAGCTTTTTAAAGTGGCTATGCACCAGTCCGAGACGCACTTTGCTCGCTCGATGAGGACAGCTGCAGTGAGTTACAGAGAAGTAGTCGAGAGTCCTGAGATCCTGAGGGAAGAAGAGAACAAGAGTCTGACTCAGGAAGTAAAGGCGGAGACCAGAAATACAACTGCAACAAGGAGAGAAGTTCTCGAGTGGTGGAAGTGGGACAGCATCGGTGCAGCCTGTGAACCCAGGTGTGGTGGGTGTCGCTGCGGGACATGCCAGCCAGGAGGAAAGGAAATTACCCTGGCAGAAGAAAGGGAGCTGGAAGTGATTAAAGAGGGTCTGTCCTACATGGCCAAAGATGAACACTGCCTGACTCTGCACTGGGACGCATCTTACCCATGGACCGAGGACCCAGCCTCACTTCCAAACAACAGAAGAGGAGTGGAGGCTACCTTCCTGAAAACAGAGAAGCAGCTCAGGAAGGAAACTGAGTGGCAGTCCGCCTACAAAGGTCAGATTCACGAGATGGTGGAGAGAGGCGCGGCAGTAAAACTCACCACGGAGATGATAGACGGCTGGAGAGGACCAGTGTGGTACGTGAGCCACATGGTCGCGCCGAACCCCCACTCAGTGACGACACCAGTGAGACTGGTCTGGAACAGCAGTCAACAGTTCAGGAGGGTCAGCATGAACGACCTTCTGCTTAAGGGGCCAGATGTGCTGAACCCCATCAGATCGGTCTTACTCAGATTCAGGGCGGGAGAGCATGCAGTCCTAGGAGACATCCGAAAGATGTACAACTCAGTCTGGCTAAAAGAGCCCGAAGTCCACCTTCACAGGTTCCTCTGGAGAGACACCCCAGAAGAGGACATCGGTGAGTACGCCATCACCAGGGTAAATATTGGCGACCGACCCGCTGGGTGCATCGCACAGTTGGCGATGAGGGAGACTGCTTCTCCCTCAAGCCATGGGTCAGGTCAGGCCAAAGTGGGAGGCAGAGGACTGCGGAGCAGGTCCAAGCTGGAGCAGTAGCAGAGCCAGGGGTCAAGACACTGGTACTCCCGAACCAGTTAAGCGACGAGGACAACAAGGCTCTGGGGATTGGATATCGTGTGGACAAAGATCAACTTTACATGATGACCTCAATCAACTTCTCAAGAAAGAAGAAAAATATGAGAGTGGGACTGAATCTTCGTGAGGAGGAGGTAAGACCAGAAACGCCTGACCCTTTGACTAGAAGGGAGCTACTTAGTCAAGTTAGTGGACTCTATAATCCAATTGGCCTTGTTACGCCTGCAAAGCAGAAGGGGACTATCCTCGTCAGAAGGGCCTTCCAAGAGGCAGAGAGAGGAAGATTGACAAAGGAGACTTGGGACAGCCCAGTCTCAGGGAACCTCCGAGAAGATGCTATCAAGCTGTTTGAGGAGTATGTGAGGCTGAGTAAGGTCAAGTTCCACAGGAGTCTCACGCCATCCGGGTGGAAAGGCAAGCCGTGGGGGATCACGTTTTCAGACTGGAGCGATGACGCATACGGTGCCGTGATGTACCTGAGATGGGAGTCGACGCAAGGGGTCGAGGTCAGGTTGGTGGAGTCAAAGGCCAAGCTAACACCTCTCGACCAAAAGGGTGACGTAGTCAAAGCTGAGATGTGCGGTGCGGTCTTTGCAGCTCGGTTAAAAGGGTATTTGCAGAAGCACGGACGGTTGGAAGTGGAGCGCTGGTTCCACACCCATAAGTAAATACATATTTTCTGTTGATTGATTGACATCTGAAACAGCCAACACAGCTCTCTTGTTTTCTCAACACCTTTAGATAAAAGACGTGCGACCGTCAATCAAATGCGGGACATCGGCAAAATGTGTGGGACAAATGTTAAGAATACTGTGCAGTTATAAAATAAATCTCCACAGATTCCTTTCCGTGTTTGTCAGAAGGAAGAGTCTGCACACAATTCTTTAGACTGAAACTATTGCAAACAACATTGTTATCAGAGATGCAAACGCTGCACCCAAAAACATTGGCATCATACTTGAGAGTTTATGGACAAGTTTCCGTGTGTAGCAAACAATGCTGCCATTCTCCTGGAAACCCTTAATGGCAAGGCCCCAGCAGGGGCGGATCTAGAAACATATTCATGGGGTGGCAAGAGGGTGGCAGGAGAATTTCAGGGGTGGCATCCCCTGGCAGAAGTATATGCTGATTTAATCGCAGTCATATCAATCAATGTTAACTTGGAAAGCCACAATATTGATATTTTAACTCAATAACATTTGGTGACATTATTGTGGCACAACAGCAAAGCCTTAAATATAAATATATAAGGTGGCAGACATCATTTAATGAATGAATGAATTTTAAATTAACAATAACTGAATGAGTTTGTCTCACTCTTAGACCAGCAGGGGAGCCAAATCTATGCAGACTGCTGCAATAAGTACATTAATTAACTGTCTCATCGATGTTTGTCGATGAATATGATAATATTAACAATCATATTATTCCTATCAGCTGTCAATCACTGTTATGATTCACATATTGAGTGTTATTATTAAATAAACTATATTTTTTGGAGGAGGTAATGATGAATGTTCCTCAAGATGCTTGCTCACCCTCCTTCAAATTTGAAAGACAAGTAATTACAATCATATATCAAAAGATTCAAAGGAACAGTTCAGCGCCCCACAACTTCACTGCAAACAGTTACAACCTTGACTTTACATCAGAAAGAACAAACATTAAAGAAGTGACTAACTGCATCAGTTAGGGTTAAAAAAACGTGTATTCAGCTAAAACATATACATCGCTGCAGTTATTATCCAGTGGAAAGTCCTTACCTACTGGCCTAGTTAAATCAAAGTGGTTACTTTTGTTGGCTGGGCAGTGAAGTTTTACACACCGTCTTATTTTACTTTCTCAGGACTTTACATTACATTACATTGCATTTAGCTGACGCTTTTATCCAAAGCGACTAACAATAAGTACATTCGACCAGGAATTCACAACCTTGAAGAAAACAGAATCATATAAGTACATCAGGTTTCATCGAGCCAAACATTTCAAGTGCTACTCAACTGGCTATAGATAAGCCAGTCCTTTATTAGTGTATAAGTGCTTTGTTAATAGTTCTATTGCTCGAAGTGGAGTCGAAAGAGATGAGTTTTCAGTTGGCGCCGGAAGATGTGTAAGCTTTCTGCTGTCCTGATGTCAATGGGGAGCTCATTCCACCATATTGGAGCCAGGATAGAAAACCCACGTGTTTTTGCTGATGGGAACTTGGGTCTCCTTCGCAGCGAGGGTGCAGCGAGTCATTTGGCTGATGCAGAGCGTAGTGCACGTGCTGGGGTGTACGGTTTAACCATGTCCTGGATGTAGGAAGGGCCAGATCCATTCGCAGCATGGTACGCAAGTACCATTGTCTTGAAGTGGATTCTAGCAGTTACCAGAAGCCAGTGGAGGGAGCGGAGGAGCGGCGTGGTGTGGGAACATTTTGGAAGGTTGAAGACCAGACGAGCCGCTGCATTCTGGATGAGCTGCAGAGGTCGGATGGCACATGCAGGTAGACCAGCCAGGAGGGAGTTGCAGTAGTCTAGGCGTGAGATGACGAGAGCCTGGACCAGAACCTGCGTTGTTTTCTGGGTCAGCTGGGGACGTATCCTCCCGATGTTGTAAAGCGTGTATCTGCAGCAGCGGGTTGTAGCAGCAATGTTTGCAGTGAAGGACAGTTTGTTATCTAGGATCACACCCAGATTCCTTGCAGTCAGAGTCGACTTGAAACTGTTTTTTGGGGGCAGACCCCCACAAAGAAGAAAAATGTTATACACACGTAAGGTCATCATCTTAACATCTTTATTATTCTCATCGACTCATCCGTGAGGAGAGCATCAAGTTGGCATGCCTATTACAGCTGAATGTGGCGATTACATCTTGATCAGCAAAACGCCTCACAAACTTATTAAGATTTAAAGCTATGGTGCATTTTGATTCAATGCTGAGAACAGCCAAACTTGACAGGCTCTTCTCTGTCATTGAAGACCGCAAACAGTGGCGGCTCCAGAGTATTTTTGTTGAGTAAATCGCCAGAACGCCGACACCTCCTCATCTCCACCGCTCCCATGTTTTATTTTGTGTTGCCATAAGTTAGTCTCTCTGCGTTTCTGCGCTGGGCTAATGCTAATGCTAATAATGCTAATGCGAGGATAATAAAATGGCGGCTTCACAAAACTTTTTTGGAGTTTTACGGGGCGTGGTTTGCAATCCGCCCAGCCAATCAGACATAGGAACCTTTTTCTCCCACGAAAGTCCCTGCAGGGACGGAAAAGGGGGTGAAAAGCTTCTCATGAACTAATTGTAGTTCCGGCTCTTTTTGGTGTGAACGCAACATTTCGGAACTATATCGGAACTAAAGTGGGAAAAGTACTGCGGTGTGAACGCGCCTATTGATGTCTGACCAGACATAGAGAGAACGAACGAGAGTGATGGAAATTGAAGCCGGAGGAAAGGAAGTTGATTGAAGTGGACAAAGTCGATTTATAAGAAGGTACGCTTTGTTTGTTTTATACAAATAGCGTCATATTTACGCAGCTAGCGTTAGCGTGCCTACAGTAACTACTACACCAGCTGAGGAGAGGAGAGCTTCACGTGAAGAGAAGATAAAGTGAGGGAAGAACATTGTTAAAAGAGAGGACAGAGAAATTCTTAGCAGTTTGTTTATATGTTTGTATTTGTGTATAGATGTTGCAACTATACAGAGCTTTAGCAATACTATATGTAACTATGGTCGGTGGAGAAGTGACAAAATGTGAAGAGGGACAAAGTAATGACAGGAGAGTAGTTTGCATTAGACATGCTCAAGAACAAATATAGAGAAGACATTCAAGGACAGAGACACAAAACACAGATTCAACGGTAAACATGATGTATTTGTCTATTTATCTAGCTAACCACTATTTAGACTGTTTTTGATTGACTCGATTAAATGGATTTACTACATCAATGTATGTCTTTTCAGGCTGCCATGTTTTGTCCTTTCTGTGGCCAACATCTGGGGACAGTTCAAGTGTTCTGTGGCTCCTGTGGCAAAAATGTACAGTTTTTGGCAGAAGTTGAACACAACAGTAAGTTCACTTTTTTTTTTTTATTGTATCTGTTTCAAATGCAATAAATAAGGATTCAACACACTACTCTGTTTAGAATACTAATTTAAGACATATTGTTGACATCCCATCATAAGCACATTGCATCAAGCTCCTCTATCAGGTTGACCCTCACTAGATATTTCTGTAGTGTGAAGGCCATCAGGATGTATCTTCAATCTTGACCTTGTCATTCATCATCAGCGTGTTATTGGAAAAATCCATCACTACATACATTACAACAACACAGAAACTGATGCTGATAAATTATTAATCCATATGTCAATAAGTGTGTGGATGATGAGTCTGAAGCGTCAGAACTGAGAGGTAATTTAGATTTACTACCATTAGTGTAACTTGTTTCTTTGAGAAAAATACCTGATTGCATTCATGTTATTATGTTCAATTATTTTCAACATTTCAAAGTTAATCTAACATGAGCTATTACACTGGTTGGTGTCAGCTCCCTTGACATAGTGAGATTGAACACTGAGCTTCATTCAGACCTACAGTTTGACTCAAAACACATTTTCTACGGCCTGTTTCCAGCTGCAAATGTAATGCATTCTGCCTCAGAAACATGTGTATTCATCAAACCGTTTCAAAGGTCTCTCTCCTTGTTGCATCTGCATTTCAGCGAGGACTGCACAAATAATGGGGGGCATGTTAACAAAACTACATTATGGATTTCGCTGGATGTACTAAGGTCAGGCAGTTTGTCAATTTTGCGCGGAGGATCCTCCATCTTTGAGATGAGGGGTAAACAAAGCACAGGTTGGATTTATCAGAGCCACGAGGCAGATGTATTTACCTCAATATGAACATCCATATATACATAACATATCCATATCCATGCTCTTATCTGCTGAACATGCTTCTCTCTCTGTCTCCTTCCTGACATCTTTTCTTCATCTCATTCTCTTGTTTCTTTTTTTACGATTAGTATAATCAATATTTTAAAGGTATTTTTTGTCTTAAAGCCACACAGCCTGGTAGATGTTCGATCACAATATAATACTTTATTTTAGTGACCTTACAACAAGGGAACATGATTTGAGGAAGAATTTTAGTTTTTTCCAAAAGTTGGCGAGTAAGCCAGGAGAGTAAAAACTGAAAAGCTCTTACATAAAACCTCTCACTGCTAAATCCAGCCCAAAGCGAGACAACTCATGTTCTGTACCTCCTCGTGCCTCTTTTTAAATTGGACTGTCCCGAGTTTGCTGACCACTGTTTGGATTATTCGTAGTGACACAGCTGCGTCTTTAGATTGTCCTCAACAAAGTTTATTATAGCTGCAGACCCAGTCACAGGTTAGGGTCAGGAGGAGTCACACATAAACACACCACCCTCACTTTCTTCATATCCCACGGCCTTTTTTTATTTGATCTATCTCCCATCTATTCCGATGTGTGACTGTTTCTCTCCAGAAGCTTTAGGGTAAAAAGAGAGCGACTACTCTTTATCGCTGACGCTTGCACACAACTGGCTTATCATGTATGCATTAAAAAAAGCCTACGGTGTGATAGGGGCAATAGAAAAAAGGCCACAAAATAAGGTTAGAAGTCTATGAGGATTTGTATTAAGCTGTCAGAGAATGAAAAGACAAGACTGTGCACTGCCATTGACCTTGGTCTGACAGCAATGAGCGATAACACCTGAAGAAGGTTTTTGATATTTGCTTTGCATTCTACAAAGCTTTCTAAAAGAAGCGGTGTGTTTTGTGTGTGGAGAGCCGTGTGAATGACTTTCAAGATCCTTTTTCACTATGTATTGATCTTCAATAGATGAGAAACTCAACGGCATGACACTGAAGTCACATTGAAAAATCAGATTAGAGAGGAAGTGGAGGAAACACATCAATAGGCCACAGAGTGAAAAGGAAAATACAAAAACAGATCGAGAGAGCGTACTTATTATTACATAATGGTTCAGGTTCAGGTTGCTTTATTTGTAGCTGAGGGAAGATTTGATTCACGGCAGATGAGACATCTAACAACACTGGACTGCCAGGGACATGTTGGTCCATTGGGATGTTTTCATGGGGGGTTCTGTGGGAGAAAACAGAGGCCAGCACCCCCGTAACACTAAGCTTGGACCCCCCTGTAGCCCCCCTCCAAAACAAAAGAACATATACTTGATTAATCCTACAAGGGGAAGTTCAGTTCTCACTCTGTCAGTAAAATACATGAAAGAAATGAGACTCAAAATACACAAAGGCACAAACACACACTTTATTAAGAGTGAAAGCGGGTTGTTTTTGTCTGTACTGGGACTTGAACCGGCGACCATCCAATTTCTTAGCCAAGTCTCTTCGGTCTGAGCTGCGGCAATCCCTAAAAGGTTTAGTCCCATTAATCTGGGTATCAATATTTTTGTTTTAACTCATTTAGTTTGCCATAATGTTCATGAATGTAGCTGGACTATTAGCTAGCTATGATGAAGTCCACATTTTTAATCTCACCTGAGAGAATCAGCCATTAGATCACAATAAACCTTTCTAAATCATATGACGAAATATGGAAACCAATTAGGGGTCAAGAGCACAAAAGCAAAATATAAAGCAGATGCTATTTGCACCCGGGTGTCCGTAGCTAACAATGCTATTTGCACCCGGGTGTCTGTAGCTAACAATGATGTTTACACCCAGGTGTCTGTAGCTAACAATGATGTTTACACCCAGGTGTCTGTAGCTAACAATGCTATTTACACCCGGGTGTCCGTAGCTAACAATACTATTTGCACCAGGGTGTCTGTAGCTAACAATGATGTTTACACCCGGGTGTCTGTAGCTAACAATGATGTTTACACCCAGGTGTCTGTAGCTAACAATGCTATTTGTACCAGGGTGTATGTAGCTAACAATGCTATTTACACCTGGGTGTCTGTAGCTAACAATGCTATTTACACCTGGGTGTCTGTAGCTAACGATGTAGCTAACAATGCTATTTGCACCAGGGTGTCTGTAGCTAACAATGATATTTAATCCCAGGTGTCTGTAGCTAACAATGCTATTTACACCTGGGTGTCTGTAGCTAACAATGCTATTTACACCTGGGTGTCCGTAGCTAACGATGCTATTTACACCCGGGTGTCTGTAGCTAACGATGCTATTTACACCCGGGTGTCTGTAGCTAACGATGCTATTTCAACCCAGTCTCACAGAATTTCGTGTTATAGTCACGAAATTAATTTAATCTATTGACACGATTTTCCGGGTGTCCGTAGCTAACAATGCTATTTACACCCAGGTGGAAATATGTAGGAGGCAGATGCTATTTAAACCCGGGTGTCCGTAGCTAACAATTCTATTTACACCCGGGTGTCCATAGCTGACAATGTTATTTGCACCCAGGCTACACATTAGATACTCTTTTAGATGTATAGGTATTTATGGAAATATTTCTTTCATAACTTAATTCCTTTGTGCTGCTGCGTCAAATTGTAATTCCCCTATGGTGGATTTATAAAGGCACATCCTGTCTTAAGCACTGTACAGTAGCTATTTACACCCGGGTGTTCTACTGTATGCATCTCTTCTTGTATGGATACCAGATGAAGCTAAATATATACAGTGAATCTGTCTAAGTCCCTCCCCTACTGTGCAGAGGAGATTTCATAACATGAACCATGCTAAAGAATAGTCTTGAAACAATTAGCATAGGCTACTGCCAACAATATAGCCGAGTCATCATAATTTATTGGTGGAGAGCAAAGACAGAGAGAAAACAGAGTGCAGGATTCATTAGATGCTGACAATAAACAAACATACTGTAGATTCCAGCGTTAACAAAATAAAGTATTGCCAGATCCTATATGTGACTGTCACACAGATGTGCGGCTGTAGTTTGAACTCAAGGATGAACTCTTCACTTCAAGTGTGACACACACACACACACACACACACACACACACACACACACACACACACACACACACACACACACACACACACACACACACACACACACTCTCTGTGGCCTTTTAGGGTGAAAAGCTTAACCACTGTTTAAGGTACTTGTACTTTACTTGCAGGTCTCCCTTGAAAAAGAGATCTATGATCTCAATGGGACCAATCTGGTTAAATAAAGGTTTGAAATGAAATGAAATGACTTGAATATATCTATTTTGTCCTAATTCACACTTCCACTGCTCTACAATTTGGAAGAAGCTATTGTACTTTTTACTTATAAAAATCACCAGATGAGCTATTAGTTAATACAGGTTAATATTATTTATACAAAAATGTAATCGATGATGATGTGGGACAAATAAAGTTATTCTGATGACTATGGATTAAGATACCTGGCAGTATTCAAAGTTATTAAACATTGAAGAGGACACATAATGCACATGTTCAGGTGTATATCAGTATGTAGTGTCTCTACTTTAAAGAGTCCTCTCCTGCTGATGTTCAGGTGTGTATCAGTATGTAGTGTCTCTACTTTAAAGAGTCCTCTCCTGCTGATGTTCAGGTGTATATCAGTATGTAGTGTCTCTACTTTAAAGAGTCCTCTCCTGCTGATGTTCAGGTGTATATCAGTATGTAGTGTCTCTACTTTAAAGAGTCCTCTCTTGCTGATGTTCAGGTGTATATCAGTATGTAGTGTCTCTACTTTAAAGAGTCCTCTCCTGCTGATGTTCAGGTGTATATCAGTATGTAGTGTCTCTACTGGGACATGTCTCCATGCTTTAATGTTCAAAAAGCTCTTTATTTTTCTCATTCTGTCTGTGCTGCAGCACCTCTTTTCACCCTCTGTCTGAAACCAGAGCCCAGTCTGCTCTGATTGGTTAGCTGGCCAGCTACGTTGTGATTGGTTGGCTGCTATTTACAATGTGTTGCCAATTAAAGCGCAAGTGTTTCATCGTGAGGTAATTGTGTTCTGGAAGTAAACTAAAAAGAGTACAATCAAAGTGTTGAATTTTAGCCTTTGCAGACCATTCACATGCACACAAACCTATATAACTACAGGAAAGGAATAACAGCAAATAGCTCAATAGGCCCCCTTTAATGTATGTGCTGAGTGTTAGCGATATCAGTCTATGAAGCTTAGAAATCTAAAATCTGATATCAGATATCCAAACAATCGCAACAAGTGTATGCAAAACTATGTAAATCAAGTTATTACTGAAAAAATAAAAATAAATAAAACACGAAGCACTTGTTGAGTTTAGGCCTTTTCACTGATTCACCAGCACTTACTGATCTTGCTTGAAGTGAATATATCTGCTCTTTCCTTGTTGTTCGGGGTTTGATTCTTTATGGTAAGTCACTTTGGATAAAAGTGTCAGCTAAATGATATGTAATGTAATGTAATAATGTTATGTAATGTAAACGCCTTAAAAGTTATACAAATAAATTTGCCTAGTTCTGTGATTAAACTAAGCTAACCTGTTACTATAGCCATTATACAAAGTGAAGGATGTAAACCAAAGACCGAGCCCAACACAGTAATACAACATGACGTTCAAAATTAATATAAAAAACCTTGTAGTTATTATTTCTCAAAGTCGTGCAAGTTTATCTCCAAACTTTAAGGTGATGCATTTGCAGTATTTCTCCCCTGGCGCAGGCTGTCACATAAACAACAAGAGATGTAGCCTGGGAGGACTCACTCTTCCTTTTCCAATTAAGAGTGTGGACCATTATTTTGAACAGGAGGCTAATTTAGGTTCCCCTCTCTGAGTGTGTCAGCACATAGGAGGCCATCTTCTGAGGAGGAGGAGGAACCCTTCTCACAGGTTTCACTCCCACGCTGCCCGCTGTATTTAACTCTGCCTCCCCCAAACTCTCAGACTGTTTCATGATCAAGTACAGAGCAAACACAACCCCTGGGTTCACACACACACACACACACACACACACACACACACACACACACACACACACACACACACACACACACACACACACACACACACACACACACACACCTCTGACTCAACCACATGTTCTTCATTATTTTTTAACTGTTGGCGGCCCTGGGGCCTCTCACTTACAATTGAACCCACCCTCTTTTTTAAAGGGTGTGTCTGTCTGTCTGTCTGTCTGTGTGTGTGTGTGTGTGTGTTTCATGACACCCAAGGACACCGTGCAATTTGATTAATATTCTAAGAAATACTACTACTACGACATTTCACAGCTTTATATTGATCATTGTGAACCGCGCTAAGGGTGTCTTTCTGTATGCTATTCTTCCATTTATAGAGTTGTATAACATGTTATTTACGGTGATTGTGCCGAAACACAGCCTTTAGTGCGAATGGCAAAAAAATAGTAGATGCTAAAATTCGAGTTTTACCTGCCTCCCGTGGGAACATTGGGTCTTAAAAGGTTTGATTTGATAGAACATGAGTCATCCCTAAGAATATCCTTTCACACTAAGTGGCCTAACTTGTTGCATTGTATAAACGGCCACTATAGATAGTTTAACCTACAAAAAATAACATACAAGTTGTAATGAACCAGAAACATCCTTCATGTTTAGGGTAGGGGCTTCAGTCGTTCAATGAGGGTCCTCACTAGTTTAGTAAATTAAAAGCATGTGTGGGTTCCTTCCCTGCGAACATGTCTGAGTGCCCACACATGCACTGACATGTGAGAATATATAGACACACCTACGGTCAACCGTGTTTTTAAGTGTCTGCATGTCTGTCATGCGTGTGAATGCGAGTGTGTGTTCTGTGTGTGTGTGTGTGTGTTTTGTGTGTGTGTGTGAGAGGTGTTTTAAGGCTCTTACTGTATATTTTACAGCTGGGAGGCAGGAGGAGCTGTTAAACCCAGTGCTGCTATTTACTTTAGCGGTTCTACCTTTTTTTAACCAGGAAGTCTCCGCTGGGACTCGGGGGTTGTTACTTCCAGTCGGCTAGCGGGCGGGAGGTCAAACTAAAGTGTTTTTACTCTGTCAGCTTTAACTTTAATCACCCCCGCTGTACCCACAGCCCCCAGAAGTTTTGAGGCTGGCGCAGACTCGCGATTAAAGACGTGTCTTCGTCAGCGTGCCGCCTCCCGTTGATAACCATCATCATCAGCATTAGAGCTGCAAGCTGAAGTGATGGGATTAGTATTAATTATGTTAGGCCTCTTTGTTCTCATCATATGCTCTGATGCGGAGTGTGATCAAGATAAAGATAATTTTACCGCGCTAACATGAACCACTACTTGAACCACCCCTCACCTCAGCTCAATGACTCACTATTACAGAGAAATGGGGATCCAGAGAGGGAGGAATTGTAATGAAATATTTAGCTTTAAAGTTGAAATGCAGGAGGGAAAAGATTAACAAACTATTACTTATCAGTATTTCAGATCCAATAGATCTGCACTGCGCTTAATCAGCTGTTTAAATCAATATCAACCCTACTAATTGATTGGTGGATAATATATGATGTGGTATTGATAGGTACAGTGATACATCCAACCTCTTAGAAACTGAGAAAAGTTACTTTAATTTATTTTCGACATGCTTTAATATTCCCACCCCAAATAATCTTACAATTATCAATCACTCAAGTTACTTTGAATTATGTGTTTAAATCTTGTTGGATTGAAGTAAATAGGGGCAGCGTTTTTGGAACTAACCACTAATCCAAGTCTTATTTACCAAGTCGTATTCTCATTACTTCTCATTCGCCAAAACCTATTATTCTAAACATTTCAGACTCACCAATAAGTAGCGCACGTGCACAAGAAGGAGACCATTTTTTGCAGAAATGTTTTGAATAGTAAGATTTTTAATGAAAGTGCATGTGGAAGTGATTGGAAGTGGTGGGAATACGACTTGATGAATGAGACTTAGATTTCATTTGGCTACCCATTACTTCCCTTTAAGAGATTTTGATCCTTTGTTCAGGAGGTGTCGTCCAAAAAGTACGAAATGTTTCTTCCCACATTTAGGGTAACATGGTGATTGTGTGGGTGAAGTATTCCTTTAATGTTATTGATTAACACATGAAGTCCAAGGCAAGGCAAGTTTATTTATATAGCACCTTTCAACACAAGGCAATTCAAAGTGCTTTACAAACATGAAAGACATTAAGAAATATATTATCAACACTAAAAAGCAAAGATAATATAACATGAACAACACAGATACATGAATAAAAGTTACAGTGCAGTTTAAGATGTGAATAGTTCAATTAAAAGCAAAAGTCTACAGCCTGGATTTTAAAATATTCAGAGTTGCAGTGTACCTGCAGGTTTCTGGGAGTTGTTCCAGATATTTGGAGCATAATAACTGAACACTGCTTCTCAAGGATACATTACTGTATTAAAACTTGTTTTTATGTTAAGGTCTTTGCACTTTTGTCTTCACCACCAATTGCCACTCTAGCCTTTAAAGTGTGATCTACTCTGACAGTGTTTTCTAGCCACTTCTGCAGAGACATGTATTCCCGCCACCATGTTTTCTTCCCGCGGCTCCCCATCAGAGCGGGGGGTGTAAAACAGCACTTTGAGGAATCTTAATTCACACCACATTGCCTCTCAGTGACATGGGACGGCAGCAGCGCAGAAGGGGGCCTGGAGCCGGATGTGAGGCTTAAAGTAGCTGTCACGCTGATTTTTCGGTCAGGAATCAAGCCTGTGTGCTGCGTCACCGCTGCCGTTATTAGAGAGAGGATCCTCCCGGCGGGGAATAAGCTCCTCGAGTGCAATGAGGCGCAGAAAGTTTTAGCCGAGCTGATCAGACCGACTGTACTGAGAGCCAAAGGGCCGCGGCTGTGTCAAAGCGCTGAGAAAAAAATAGTCTTTCTGCTGTTTCCACAAAAAAAAACTATTGACTTAGAGATAGACTGTGGATACTTTAATGTGATTTGATGTTTTTTTTTGGCTCGGTTTAAAGGATAAGGCTGGATTATTATAGATTTGTTTACGAATTGTGAAAAAATCCTCTTAAAAAGATGAGAACCAACAATGTGTTAGTGATCTCTCAAAACTGCCTCCATTTCCCGCAATAAAAACACCTGTAGATTCACTGAAACCATGACATTGTACTTCCTGTTTACATCCACTAAACTTGCTAAAGCATTACAGTATGTAAACTGAAATATGTACAGCTTTATTGTCCTACAAATAGAAGAAAGATATACAAAAATACTGACAATTAACTTCTTTCTCTCCCTCTAGAAACCAGCATTAGCAGAGTACCCAGACTTATTCTCATAATAACAATATCTGATATGTACTTGTAGTAACTTTCCTGTAAAGCCTGTAAAGAAAGCAAAAATAAGAAAAAGTTCAATGTTTTAAATAGCTTGTGTCTGTTATCTGAAATGCAGCTTGAAAAATCTGTTTATATTAGCGACTATCCCAGCTATTATAGAATAATTCAGAGGTGTAGAAAGTATTCAGATCCTTGACTTAAAGGGGACCAATCATGCAAAATGCACTTTGTGATGTCTTTTATACATAAGTATGTGTCCCCGGTGTGTCAGGGAACTCACGCAGCGTCAGAAAATAAAACCCTCTCTCTTTTCCTCCATACCCAAATCTCTAAAAACGGGGCTACAACGGAGCTGATCCAGATTTGTGTCCGATATGACGTAATATCTGAAATGTGGACCCACGTCCCAATCAGAAACGTTGCTATCAGAAACAATGCCCGACTGTTTTTGACGTAATATGGTCTGTGTTTACATTAGCATCGCTAACACTCAGAGCTAACCTGTACTGGAGAGCATGTGTGTGAAGAAGCAGGAAGTAAAAAGGAACTCACCTTGTGGTATAACCGGCAAGAGAGAAAGCCTTTGAGCTCCAAACTGTTTCAGAAATAATCCTTGATAATCCATGATATGGCGTTTCATCACGGCAGCATTTAGTTTAGACAGTAGCTGCCGGGTCCCGCATGAGCTCAGACCCCTCCTTTTTTTATCAAATTTCTTTTTTTTTAAAGCTTTATTCCCCAAATCAGCACTTTTGAAACAGGAAGTGAAATAGAGGGATATGAGGCATGGATAGAATGGGTGATCTGTTTGGTATTTTGAGCAAAACACTTCATAGGCATGTTTTTTATATGTCTGTATATATCTGAGACCTATGCTATTGCCTACAAATAGCATGATAGGTGACCTTTAAGGAAGAAAAAAAAATACTTTAAATAAATACTTCATTGCTAGTAAAAGCCCTAAATTGAAAGTGTTACTGAAATAGAAGCACAGATCAGCAACATCTACTTAAAAGTACAGAACGGTTCTTTACCCAGTGTTATTATAGTATTCTGAATTTATGACAAATACATTTTTAATCATTTATATGTTGTAGTTTTTCAATGTTAGATCCCCTCAAAACACAGCTCTGCATCCTATTATATAAGTATATCATTGGTTCTTAAACTTAAAACATAGTGTTTGATAAATGTGGTGGAGTAAAAAGTACAGTATTTGCCTTTAATTTGCCAAAACATGCCAAATTAAATGTAAAAAAACCTGTTTGTGTCCAATATGGCTGCTGCAGGAAGTTGATGCATCACCTGCATGCTCTCTAACGTGACTCAGACTAATGGTGGTCCCAGCATGAATCACCCTGAGCAGTTTTAATGTTAATCTCAAAATAGCCCTAGCTTATGTTGTAATTAGGAAGCATGGGCTACTTAGTGATTATCAGACAAAGTGAGTGTGGTGAATGAGTCAAGGCCGTTTACTGGTCGAGATTCGGAGTTTGATGAGACAGCAACGATCCTCTGAAGCTCATTAACTCCTCCAGTGGGCAAATGAACAGTTAGAGAAGATTTTTAAAAGCTGCATCAGCAAGTGTTTACAATTGTAATTTCGAGTAAGTTCACACCAAGCATGATTAAAGTTCCCTGCTTTGGTTTAGAGCGAATAACAACTTTAGTGTGACAGTGAGCAAACGTGGCGTGTTTCATGCTCGTCTGATCCAAATCAAATATGGGAGTTCATGCCAAAGCATTTAAGGGTGCAGATGTTGAAAACTCACAGCCAGCAGTTAGTAACATTTGAAAAACCCAGCAACATTTTCTCATCTCATACTCATAGTTCACGGCTGTTATAAACATTCAACTTTTAGTAAAGACAGGCTTAAGTTAAAGCAACTGGAATCAAACTGGTTTTGACCATCAAACCCAGATTACACAGAAAGTTCAGTATAAAATATAACTACTGATATAAAACAAAACCATTCATCATTTACAACAAGAGTAATCATGTGTACACAAACCTGTTTGCATCCTTTTCCCTGGCATTGTTATGGCGATGAATCACAGTTATGATAACGTTTACACCTTGCTGGGTTAACACACATTTGACTTGTGTGTGTGCTTGTGTTGTGTGGTGTCACTGTTTACTAAGGGGGTTAAGGATGTAAATATTAGCTCATTACTTACAACACACAGCTACAAATTGTCAGTGATTTTGGATGCATTGATCATAAAACAAAGTATCTTTTTTTACAATCTATCTTTCAGTGTGTATATGTCATTGTTCATGGTGATGCATCCAATAGATTGGTGCAGGAATGAGACCTAAACCCAGAAATAGGTTAGCATTACCACTTTCCATTCTCTCGTCTCATAGTCCAGGTTTTTTTTGAACATGTTTACGGTTAGATGGCTAAAAAAGATCTGTGGTGAACACAAGTTTAAGAGATTATCACGTTTTGTCCTTCGACATAAAATAAGTCCGTTAATTCCCCACTGGTAAATGTGAATGTTTTCATGTAATATACTATTTTTTGACAATATATTATAGGTTTTTATATAAATGGATCAGAACGAAATGAGAGAATCTTTTTTCCTGAAACTTTCAGAATCTCTTTCCACAGAGGGGACACATGTTGATGTAGAAGAGACATGAAGAAGAGGGGACACATGTTGATGTAGAAGAGACATGAAGAAGAGGGGACACATGTTGATGTAGGAGAGACATGAAGAAGAGGGGACACATGTTGATGTAGAAGAGACATGAAGAAGAGGGGACACATGTTGATGTAGGAGAGACATGGAGAAGAGGGGACATATGTTGATGTAGAAGAGACATGAAGAAGAGGGGACACATGTTGATGTAGAGGAGACATGAAGAAGAGGGGACACATGTTGATGTAGAAGAGACATGAAGAAGAGGGGACACATGTTGATGTAGAAGAGACATGAAGAAGAGGGGACACATGTTGATGTAGAAGAGACATGAAGAAGAGGGGACACATGTTGATGTAGAAGAGACATGGAGAAGAGGGGACACCTATTGATGTAGAAGAGACATGAAGAAGAGGGGACACATGTTGATGTAGAAGAGACATGGAGAAGAGGGGACACCTGTTGATGTAGAAGAGACATGAAGAAGAGGGGACACATGTTGATGTAGAAGAGACATGAAGAAGAGGGGACACATGTTGATGTAGAAGAGACATGGAGAAGAGGGGACACCTGTTGATGTAGAAGAGACATGAAGAAGAGGGGACACATGTTGATGTAGGAGAGACATGGAGAAGAGGGGACACATGTTGATGTAGAAGAGACATGAAGAAGAGGGGACACATGTTGATGTAGAAGAGACATGAAGAAGAGGGGACACATGTTGATGTAGAAGAGACATGAAGAAGAGGGGACACATGTTGATGTAGAAGAGACATGGAGAAGAGGGGACACATGTTGATGTAGAAGAGTGTACCTTGACCCACATTAAAACATAGTAAGCATAAAGTCATTCAAAAGTGATTTCATTAAAGGATACACGTTTAAAATTGGTCAATGATAACATTGACCAATCCCTTTAAAAATATAATAAATAAAAGTAGTAAATTACAAGGTACTGTTCCTTTAAGGGATCTCTGCTCACCACCAGGCACGCGCAGCGTAGCAGGAGAAAAGAGAAAACTGAGCAAGACGCAGATGAGACGAGCGGAGTAAATTATATTAAAAGTGATTCAAAGTAGATTTAAAAAAGATAAAAATACCATCCACACTAGTGATGGGTCGTTCGCGAACGATTCGTTCTTTGTGAACGAATCTTTGAAGTGAACGAGATGAACTGATTCCTCCCACGAAACGAGTCGTTTGTTTGAGTTGCCGCCTTCCGCCAAAAGCTAAAGAGAAGCTGTTCGCGAACGACGAACTTAAAGAACTGGCGGAAACAGTCCAGAACTGTTTCCTACAGTTCTTTTATCTTATATCCCTTTCTTTCAAGAGGAGGGTCCCTAAATACTGGATGTTCCGTCTACACAGAGTTGGACTCAGTTAGACAACTACCACAAATACAATGAAGTATTTTACTGTTGGACTCAGTACTAGTTGGACTTCTACCACAAGTAGGCTACTATGAAGTTATTTTACTGTGTACTTTCAGTTATTCTCTGTCAAACTCCTGTGGCAGAAAATCATTTTATCTCTCATCAAATATAGCAGAAAACATGCAGTTTGACAGAGGATTAAAACTGTAATCAGAGCCCCCTCATCTGAGCTCCGTTACACACACACAGGAGCGGGACATCCTCCTCAACCTGTTAGCCATAAATGGCTCAGAGGACGGATACCTGAACCGTAGCGTCCAGTTAGCTTAGCCGCTAGCTTAGCGATAAATACACACAGCGTTGTATTCTCCTCCCCCTGTCGGCCCTAAAAGCTTCAGAGGGCGGATAGTTGTGCTCCGTAGCGTCCAGCTAGCTTAGCGATAAATACACACAGCGTTGAATTCTCCTCCCCCTGTCGGCCCTAAAAGCTTCAGAGGGCGGATACCTGAGCTCCATAGCGTCCCGCTAATGTGAAACACACACACACAGCGTTAGCGGGACATTCTCCTCCCCCTGTCGGCCCTAAAAGCTTCAGAGCGTGGACAGCTGGGCTCCGTAGCGTCCCACTAGCTTAGCCGCTAGCTAAAGGTAAACATAGATGGGTACATAGAATATGAATAAATCGTCACCGATGTAGAGGATATATTTTTTTATTCACTTTGAACTCGGCCAAATGGAGTTTAATGCTTTGGGATATAAGTTAGGCCACATAGTACGTGCATGGGTTTGAAAGTATAACGTGCTAGCCTGCTGTAATACATCGTATAGTCAGGCACACATTTATGAGATTTAACAATGGCCAATTATATTTCTTAAATAATATGTAGCCTATTCCCAGAGCATAATTTATGGGGCAACAAGGTTAGGTGTAAAATGTGTTTTAATATCATACATTTTACGCCAGCAAACTTCTTGTACGGACTTCGGCAGTAGTGAAGACTCACTGAACGAATTAAGTACAAAGACGAATCGTTCGCGAACGTGCAAATCACCAGAAGTCGTTCGTGAACCGGTGAACGAATCAGTGAACGAATGTTTAAAGTGAACTGAATCAAAAGATTCGTGTCCCCGAAGGGAATCGAAATTCCCATCACTAATCCACACGGTCGGGAAACCCAGTAGACGGTATAGAACATTAACCAACGGTGTTTTTGTCAGGTTTTTTTGGACTGGATAAGAAAGTTGATCGCGAGTGAGAGGACAACACACACGCGCTCTGATACAAGATCAGCTGATACTTTTCTATTTCAAAAGTCCTCATGGTCTTAGAATTATAGCTGTACGTTAATGCTCAACACAAAGTATTTCACCTATTAAAATCACGGTTTTCATTTAATCTTCGCCACTAATAAAACATATTTTCTGTAGAATTGTATTATACTTTTACTGTAAGAAAATTCCTGGGCTCTGACATTTATTTTTGATTGAGTGAGTTTGAGTTGTTCAAGTAGCAGTGAGAGACGAGTGGGAGAGTTTTTTGTGAATTCCTAACAATCCTGTGAATATGTTCATTCCTATAAGGAGTGTGCTCAGAAGGGAATCCACTGTTTTGAGAACATTGAGTTCAACAATCTGCTGTTTATCTGACATTGACTTTAAAGTACTATCTTCCAAAAGCTGAAAAGTCAAGAGGAGTATAAGAGAGATTTCTGATGCAGCAAACATTATCTGCACTCAGTCATCGTAAACCCTGGACATGTGGAGGGATAGAAACTTGCTATTGAACCAACAATACAACAAAAGGTGTATTTGAAGCGTGGCATTGACTGCTATCGTCTGCCATGATGAGTCAACAGAAACTGGATGAATTTGGTTTGAATCTGTTCATGTCTGACAAATGTTCCATCTAATTTTGCATATTTGTAAGGTCTTTTAGTCGCAACTGCAATACCAAACAAAAGACAAGAATAGTGTTGTTGTTGTGGTGCTACCGTGAGTTCCATAGTTTTCTAGTTCCATTGTATGTTCAATCAGGAGCGAAAATACCCATTTTTGGATGCTTGGGGATTTAAAAATGTGGGTATTATTAACCTCAATCTCCAATCTTTCTTTGTGCCAAATTCAAAAGTACACTACAAAAAATGTATATGTGTCTAATATCTAGTCAGAATATGTCTTTAGACCTGATTCAGGAGTAACACTGCAGTGAGATATCGGGTCTTGTTTTTAGACAATGCATCTTCTTGTTAAGTCAAATAATCTTAGTTTGAGTTGTATCTCAGATGAAACACATATTTTTTTACATATTAATTGGAAAATCACCAGAAAAAGTAAGACTTTTGAGCATTTGCGGCTTATATTGTAACATAGCGTTTCCTGATTCTGGTCAAATATAGTTCAAAATGAGTTCTCCCAGCTAATTACAAGATCTGATTTATCTAAATATCCTATTTCAAGTAATCTTACCAAGCAAATTTACACTTGTTCTATTAGCAGGTTTTTGTACTTATTTCAAGTCAAAACACCTTGTTTTCACTTGTTTTAGGAGCAGCATTTGTTCCAGTGTAGACAATGACGGAGACACATTTTTAAGACACGCATGCACACACATGTGAATGTCATTGCTGCATGTGAGTCGGTTGATTAAAATACTTTTATCTAGCATCAAAAACGTCTTGATGTAAAAAAAGAAAGCTTCAATCAGGAAGCTCTTGTTTAAAATCCCTGCCTGTGGTGCATCGGCATCAAGCTGCTCTGAGCTCTCAGTGGTTGCTTCAGAGCAGAGAGGGTGAGAGTCTTAACTAGATACGATGGGAACGTCTCACCAGCACTTCTTCACCCCTGCAGCGTCTTACATACACAAAGATATGTTAGTAATGACTGACGGAGTATTTTTAGACACGCTGTGTGCAGCCGTACGCTGTCACACAGAGGTACAGTAGACAAAGCTCCAGAAGCATCTCCAAGCTTGTGCAGCGGTAAAAAAAGTGAACTTTTCCTTGAATAACCAAAAGTAGGAACCCTAATCAATGTGCCAACTGTTTCTAGGTTAATAACTGAGTCCTGGCTGAATCCTAAATAGCTTCTTCCATACTTATATTGGTTTAAAAGATGATTTTCCCCATTATGTGCCTGTAAAGGAACATCTGAATCAAAACCATGGTTACTTTTACTATGCTATACATAGCGCTTTCACACCAAGTACTTTTCCCAGGAATAGTTCCCGGACCTTAATTCCCCGGTAATCGTTAATTCCTGAACTATCTAGTAGATCGCGTTCACACCGGAATAAGTCCCTGAGGGAGGATTATGCAAATGAAACCGCTGACGTCACTTCTTCTTCTTCTGCTTTGGGTTTACTGGCAGGCCGCTAACCACTTCACGGCGTATACTGCCACCCGAAGTCCCGGGTAAATCGCCAGAACCGCCGACACCTCCTCATCTCCACGTTGTATTTTGTGTTGCCATAAATTAGTCTCTCTCCGTTGGTGCGCGGGGCTAATGCTAATAATGCTAATGCGAGCAAATAAAATGGCGGCTTCACAAAACTTTTCGGAGTTTTACGGGCCGTGGTTTGCAATTCGCCCAGCCAACCACCTCTCTAGCAGGGACTGAAAAGGGGGTGAAAAGGTTCCCGAAAAAAGAATCTTTTTGGTGTGAACGCAAAATCCCAGGAACTATCGGAACTATTCCTGGGAAAAGTACTTTATAGCGTAGAGCCTATATTTGACTACAGAGTGATTTTCTATATATAGATGGATAAGTACTTTATTGATCCCAATTTGTGAAATGTTTGCGTTGCAGCAGCATAAAAAACAAAAAAACAAGGCAATGTACAAAAGAGAAATTAAGACACTAGAAACAAACAGTCCAAAATATTTCTGAAATAGAAATAAAATAGCATTAAAAAGTTACAAAATATACATGTGGAAATACAAATTTCCAGTAACAAATATAATGCAGGATATTATATATACATTAATTGTGCAAGAAGTGGATTATTCAATATTAAATTGAACAGAAATGTAAAATGTACAGTGAGAGTTTAAGTAATAGTTGTGTAATATTTGTAAGCATGTATTTTAGACACAATGCGCAATAATCAACATTTTCACTTGAGTCCATTATATGCCAGATGTATCTGAAGAGGCCAGGCAGGTCGATCGTAATAAAGCAGTCATCGACACCACCGAAAAAACACAGAAAAACCAACAAGCACAACAACAAATATTCAAGCACATAGACAATATAGTTTCTCCGATTTATGATCAATTGCTAGAGGCCATCGAGGTCAAACCATCAATTAATTTACAAGAAAAAGGGCAAACAACGAAGAAGAGTGATGATAAATGAAGATAAATGTGTGTAGCAGCTCAAGGTTTTCCTTCTGTTCTCTCTCATTAATCATTTTGCTCCCTCTGAAAGGGTCCCGACCCCCGGGCTGGGGATCACTGGTTGAAAACACAAAGCTTAACAATACATGTAGAGCAGGGGTGTCAAACTCAATTTCATCACGGGCCACATCAGCATTTTGGTTGCACTCAAAGGGCCGGTTGTAACTTTAAGACTATATATATATATACATATGTAAATATTTAATATAAACGTATGTATTATATTACATTATTGCCTCTGCATTGGATTATTATCGGATAGTGTAATAACTTCATAATTAACTACGTCTGAAAGCAGAAGTCTAGGAGAAATCATTGGAAGTCTCTTCAGTGAGAATGTCACAAAAATCATTTTGTGACATTCTCACTGAAGAGACTTCCAATTGTTAAGCCAAATTCTGGGAAAAAATTTAAATTGTAAAAAAAAGTGAAATTCTGAAGAAAAAAAAGGAACATTCTGAAAAAAAAGTCAAATTCTGAAGAAAAAATCATATTTGAGATGCATTGTGGGACATGTAGTTTATGGGCAACGTGCTTCTGTAAATCAGCATGTAACCGTATAATAAACGCATTATATTCTTTCAGAGCTCTCGTGGGGCCGCATTGAATGAAGTCGCGGGCCAGATTTGGCCCCCGGGCCTTGAGTTTGACACCCCTGATGTAGAGGGACTTGTCCATGGCCGCAGTCATATTTAATTTTGCCCGACGTAAGGCTTGTTGTGCGTGCAAGTAGCAGCTGTAAGTCCCATCTATTTAAATATTTTTGGCTTAGGCTATTGCTCAATTACTGTGCTCCTCTCATGTGTGCAAACCACTAATAAGCCCATCTTAAGTGTTGTTTAATGAGCTATACATAGAGTAAAGGCCATCTTTTGTGTGTGTTAATTGTCCTCATGTCTCTGACACCGGATCAGACCGGCTTAGTTCAGGGTCGTGCTTTGCAGAATTACACCTCCACTACAGTAATCTCTTAGCTTTAAGCCCACAAGATATATTTACATTTCCCAGCGAATATAACCACTTTGCATTCAAGCTGGCAATATGTATGGAAATGTCAAAATGTTCTATCCTGGCCTTTGGCTTTGTTCTGTCCCCCCCGAGTCATTCAGTTTCTTTAAATCCTTACAAAACCCCGAGGCTACCTTGGTACACCGGCCCACCGACCCACACGTTGCTTTGCATTTTCCCTCCTACTCCTATAACTTATGTTTGGCCTTTCCTTCTGTACTGTTCTCCTTCTGGGTTGTTTTCTCATTGTGAGTCCTCCTGAATTTAAATGAGCAGATTGGTATGAATTTCACTGCCCTCATAAGGCAGAACCATCATATATCTGGACAGGGTTAATGTGTTTTTAATTATCTTCAGTGACTCCACCATCACTGGGCCAAGCTGATGAGATTTCTGGCCCTAATTTTCTCTGTTGGAAAAAAAGAACCTCCCATCAGTCACCAGTGGCAGCAGATGAAAGATTTTAAATGTGGGCCTATGTGCCTTCCATCTAGGACACTGCAGCAAACGTGTGTGAGTAACCTAACAGGAAGAGGGGGTGCAGTGGAAGTGGAGAAGATCACTGACGCCAGGATCTGCTCGAGCTGCTGTTAGGAAAAATATTATTTCATATAAAGAGGAAATATTATGCGCATTTTCAAGTTTCAGAATTGTATTTTGTGCCCCTACTGTGACATTTTACATCTCATATACCAGAGCCCAGTCTGCTCTGATTGGTTAGCTGGCAGGCTCTGTTGTGATTGGTCAATCTCTTAGAGATGTCTCGTCCCTTAGCCATTCACCTACAATCAGTTGGAGCGCTAGCCAATAGAAGAGCGAGTGTTACATAGTAAAGTCCCTATGTCACGGAAGTAAACACAGGAGTCCATTAGAGGGTGTTGTAGCACAGGGATTTTAGCCTTTGCACCATTTAAATCCTCAAAAACCTATAGAACACACTACAGGAAAGGGAAACCCTAAAAAGCATAATAGGGCCTCTTTAAGAAAACGTTGTCAGACTGACTGTTGCGGAACATAACCAATGTTCGATATCCGAACCCAGTCCCATGAAAATCTTTCGGCATTATACATTTTTGCAAACCACAGATTTGTTAAATTCGTAGATTTCGCAAGTGTCAAAAGGCGCTTTCACACCGCAGTAATTTTCCCACAAAGGTTCATGAGAACTTAGTTCATGAGAACTCTTTAGTTCTCATGAACGAAGTACAGAACACGTTCACACCGGAATAAGTCCCTGGGGAAGGATTAGGCAAATAAAGCCGCTGACGTCACTTCTTCTTCTTCTGCTTTGGGTTTACTGGCAGGCCGCAAACCACTTCACGGCGTATACTGCCGCCCAAAGTCCCCGGCCGGAAGTCCCCGGAGTTGGGGACTGGCTTCAGTAGAAGCTGCTGGGACTCCCAGCAGCTTCTACTGAAGCCTTCCGAGTAAATCGCCAGAACGCCGACACCTCCTCATCTCCACCGCTCCCATGTTTTCTTTTGTGTTGCCATAAGTTAGTCTCTCTCCGTTAGTGCGAGACTAACGGAAAGGAAAGTTCCACCATCAATACCTTTTATATATCTCATCATCAAACTCTGTATTCTGTATCGTGTAGTTGCCATATTGTATTTCCTTTTCAATGAGCTCTAGCAAACCACCTATCCCCTGAAAGGAGCCATTTAGAAATTACATTTATGAAATTGAGACCAAAAGCTTAAATCTTTAACACACAGAGAGGGGGGGCGGGGGGGAACCCTCTCAGGACATTTTGCAGCCCGTATCCTTTCCATTTCGGAGACATATCATTGATTACCAAACAGTCTGAGGTATTGCTGTCATTTGAGACACTGGAGTAAATTCTTAAAATGCACTCCGTAAAGTAATACCAATTGCTCTCAAAATTACTCCTGACAATGAAAATAAATGTCCATAAACACGAAACATAGCAGTGGGTTTATTATAAGAAAATAATACTTGTCAGACTTTAAGCTCACGGAAATTCTCTTGGTGTTTTTATTTCACTCTGACATCGCCTCAGTGCATCTCGTCCCCGCTTTCTCGCTCATGAAATTCAATTCAAGCCCCCCCAACACACCCCCCTCCCTGTATCCGTACCTGTCGTGTGTTTCTGCAGCTCACCACCCCTGGCATCACTTCCACTGTCTGTTGTATAAACATTAAAGCCTTGATGCTTTTAAAACAGCGCCGGCCGCACTTTGTTTCCCTCCATAAACAGAGACCCTTCCGCCTGCCAGGAGCTGCAGGTTAGCAGCATTTGTTGCAGAGTGAGGACATTATTTGTGGAATTGCAGCCTGTGTGTGTGGGAGGGAAAGGCTATCCATATAGCATAAACACACACAGACCTTTAATGTATTTTAGTGTTTCAGTGCTCGGGTAAATCAACGACGACTGTTCAAAAGGGATGTTTTTCTATGATAGAGAGAAATGTATATAATAATGTCAAACCACCAAAGTATTCATCACGCAAATGGTCTAAATATGATCTTGAGTTGTAGCGGTTAATGTGTTTTGTTACCAAAGGCAACCACTTATTCCACAGTAAAAACATCATTATTCAACCGGATGACAGATGCAGCATTTTTCAGGTCTCGGTTTACAAAAGGGATTCTGTGGTTTTACCAGCAGCTCCATCATACTAATGATGTTCTACAATTTAAAGTATTGGTCTTCACATATAGAGCTGTCCATGGCCAAGCCCCAGCCTACATTAATGACCTGATCCACCCTCACAGCACAACCCGGGCCCTAAGGTCCTCTGAGCAAGGCCTCCTAAGGGTGCCCCGAACCAGGCTAAAGACTAAGGGTGACCGTGCCTTTGAGGCGGTGGCCCCAAGGCTTTGGAACAAACTCCCCCAGAAACTAAGAGCCTCTGCCTCAATAGAGATTTTTAAGGGGCATTTAAAGACCCACCTGTTCCGACAGGCTTTTGGGTCGCCGGAGGAGGTGAGTTAGTAGCTGTCTTTCATTGGTGTTTTATCCTATGCGTTACCTGCTGTTGTTTTATGCCTTTTATTCTACATGTTATAGTTGTACTTTGAATTGTGTATTGTGTACTGTAAAGCACTTTGTACATCTGTGTTGAGAAGGTTGCTATATAAATAAAGTTGTACTTACTTACTTACTAATATGTCAGAATATGAAACTCTTTGCAAAGTCCTGCAGCAGATTCACATCTCTGAAGCACTTCTGATATTTTTACCAAACGATCAGCTTTTTGACAGAACCTTGACTAATATCGTAAGGCTTTTTCTGCACATTACAGTTTGTTCAGATGTCGCTGAAATTAAGAAACGTATTTTATTCGGAGCACTTTTAGGATGTCTATGTTGGCGTAAAAGCTAATCAAGGGAATTATTTTTCTAAGTAGTCGCTATTATGCTAATTTCCCAGATTCATATTTATATATTTTAGCCTTTGCAGACCCTTTACATGCACACAAACCTATATGACACACTACAGGAAGGGACACAGGACCTCGTTAATCTCTGAAACAACATTTGAAAAAACTACTTAAGCTCCACTTGTCTTTTCGTGGGTTTTTGATCCAATCATACAGTCTTCATCACCAAATAAAGTTGATGAGATGTCACTGAATTGAAGGTGTCGAAACTTGTATTATTCTGGGCACTTTTAGGATGTCCACGTTGGCTTAAAAGTTGACTGAACATCTCCACTAAAGGTCCTCCTTGTTCTTGAGCTTCATCAACAAATGGCGTTTGGAAATACAGCTGTTAAATATCACAGTATTTAAAATATGTTAACATCTACTATTCCTGTGTTAACTTCATCTGCGTATACATTTGAAAGGTCAAGAGAAGTAAGTAAGAAGATTTTCATGTCAACCATTGAGCCCATCTAATTATTCACATTATCCATTCTGCTCTTTCTTCCTACTGTTCATGCTTCTTATCACTTTCTCCTGCAGTCTGTGGGTATATCTATGCTTTTCATTGAATAAATAGAATCATATTAACGTCATAACGCCCTCATGGCAACACATCATTAGATTAAATGTCTCTATACCAGTATTATACTGTATATAAGCCCGCATTACAGTACATTGTGCTCAAAATATAAGCTACACACTCAACATGGAAAGAACGCAGATGTTCAGTTATTGCCAGCAATCAGGAGAACCCTCAACTTGCAGCTGCACAGACAGAAGCAGCCAATCATGTTGCTTTGCTTCTTTGTTGTCATCTATTAGTCTATTTGTTGTGACCTGAGGGAATACATGTCTCTGATTGGCCAGGAGGGCTTTAAACTTTGTTCAGAAATTGCTGGGGAACCTCTTTGAAGCCACCTTTTGCTTTATAACCTTCACCGATGAGTCTTAAAGGTTTCATTGATTCTATTCTAATGTGGATTACGTAGCACATACAAAGAGTTGGCTTATTGGGAGCTAATGCACTTGCAGGATTCTTGCCTCTATGAGTTAGTTTCTTCACGGTTGATTGCACTTATTGCAGGTCCCTCTATAAAATGTGTCGGGGCTGTTCCAAAGCTTGTGAGCTGATAGTGAAACAGCCTTGGTGGTACCACGGTGTCATCAGCAATCAGGAGTCTTGGTAATGTAAAGTAGTGTGGGGAAAACAAACGAAACATTGCATTGGATTATGACTAACACTTTGGCTTCATTCTGGTACCCATCCCAAGTGCTCAGTGACAAGACGAAGAACAATAGTTCTGCTTTTGCTTGTTTGACATTTGATGCATCTTCAAAGTTTCAAGGACGTAAGAGCAGTGTCGCGGTCACCACTTGTCTTTAAAGCTTAGCGGTTTTCCATTCATCCAGCTGTTAATATACACTGACTTTCAGGCCCGGACTGGCCATCGGGAGGACCGGGAGGTTTCCCGATGGCCTGGCCTGTTAAGTGGCCTGCTGGCCTGAGGAATTTTTTTTTTTATGTATGTATTGTGAACGCAACGCTGCGCAAATGTGGGTCTGACTCTGCCTCACAGAGGGTGACTGGCTGTCTACATGATGTGGCCTGCCGACATTGCCATTTTCATACCGATCATACATTAATGCCCTCGATTGGTCTCTGTGTGTCATTCAAGCTCGGGAGGGTGTGTTTGTGTGGCACGAGCGAGCGAGAGAGAAAGCGCGCGCACCGGTTACGTGTATTGTTGTTGTTAGCATCTGGTGCTAGCTAGCTGCGCTGACGAATATAATGAGCTGTCAACAAGGTGGAGGAGAGTCCTCTCCTGTCAGACTGAGAGACTGATAACTACAGCTCAGGTGAGGTAAAGGACTCTGAGTGTTTAGATAGTTAACTTAGTCTAAGTTCTCTGTGGGTCTCAAACGGTTTGGTCACCATTTATGTAAACACATATTTCCAGTTGAAGGGGGAGTGATTAGTAAAATATGGATGAATAATTAAAAAAAAAATGTTAACTAGGTGAAAAAAGTAGGGCTGTCAAACGATTAAATGTTTTAATCAGATTAATCACAGCTTGAAAATTAATTAATCATGATTAATCACCATTCGAACTATGTCCAAAATATGCCATTTCTTTATGTATATTGTTGTGGGAATGGAAAGATAAATAAAAGAAGGCGGATATATCCATTTAACACAGTATGTATGTTTATTATAACATTTTTCTGTGTGTCAAAATGAAAGACAGCCCACACACCTATCAATCATCAAACCGTGGGGTCTTATTTCATTACGTGTTGATTTCTATCAACAGGGGGCGGGGGCTAGTGGAGTACTTCGTGACCACAGAGTGTGAACGTTGTGATCAGCTGTTTTAGCGCAGTTCTCCAGTGAAGGGGGTGAGTCTCCCTCCGCAGCCGGTTGGCGTAGTTTTGGCACAATTCCGTTGTACAGACCGACGTTAACAGCAGCCCTGTCTGTGCACACGGAGACCGACTCTGTCGTCCGGTGATCTAACCGCCTTCTGGAAAAGCTTCACAAGTACGTCGGTACGCAAATGCGCTTTGTGACACAAGTGATGGTACGCATTTCAGATTACGCACATAACCTGCTGCGTACCAGTTATGTGCACCCCTGTACTACAGCAAAAGTATTCTCCGTCGGGACTTCCTGCAACAACACCACGCCGTTATCTTGATTCTGATTGGCTAGAAGACATTATCAAAGATGTTCTATTGAGAAGACGATCACTACGTGACAAAAGTTTTCAAAACCGTTTCTGGTCTTCGGTATTTCCAGACAAGTGGCTACTGAAATCAATCTTACCAACTGCTGTCTGCAATTTACTCCGCCCGAGTTGGCGGACTTTATTTTGCTTACTTTAACATCATTTTTCATGGTGGGGCTAAGCCATTTCTTGGTATGGGTGTAGCCTACCCCAGCCATATCCTGGCGCTGCCACTGGTGGGATGTATGGGGCGGGCCATTCTGCACATGTGTTAAATGCGTTAAATATTTTAACGCAATTCATTACAAAAATTAATTACCGCCGTTAACGCGATAATTTTGACAGCATTAGAAAAAAGGTAAGATAAACTTTAAAAACTTGTTGAGAGCTAAAACTAGTCTTTGCTGCTGCCTCAAAGAGGAGCAGGGGGGAGAGGAGTGAGGCTGGTTCAGGAGCCCAGACACACTCACAACTATAAATGAACCAAAAACAAATAAATAAACAAGTTTCAATGTTTTTCATATTGGATATGGTATGTTATTGGTTATGGCCATGTTCTTATGATTTTATGATTATTTAAATGTATACAGTTCTGTTTCATATGGATGTAGTCTCTTTATTTCCCCCTCAAAATGCACCAGATTGATGCATTTAAGTCCAACATTTAAAAAAAAAAATCTTAATGGGGGAGCATGCCCCCGGACCACCCTAGAGAATTTGAGGTCCACCTCCACTTAAAATATGTTCACATGGATAGGTTCCTAAATAGATTTGCACATTTTTTTTAAATAGTAACCCATGTCCATGTGTTTATTCTGGGGTAGTAGATTTAAAGTTTAGGGCTATCACTATGGCACAAAAGAAAACTGGTAGTGGCCTGGCTGGGTGTATAATTCCCGGCCTGACTTATTGTCCCAGTCCGGCCCTGCTGACTTTGTGCATAAAGTATTGCAGGTTGTGCGTCCAACTGGCAACCACGGTATTTTTGACGAAATGACTATTGAAGAGCGAGGGGGAGATGGATGTGGTGTGCTTCATATCAATTGAACCATAAATATCAGTTTAACTTCAATCAAATGAAGCTTAGCGCAAGTTCAATCAGGTAGACCAATATCCTCTGTCTGTTACACGTCATTTCAATACTCTCTCCTCTCTCAATAAGTGATCGGGGGCGTCACTCCCCAGCTGACCAATCACGTCCCCCCATTTTCACAAGCCTATCATTGCACCCGCTAACCCCTTTAACTCTGCTCTTCCCTCTCCGTCAGCTGTCATTTCAGGTGGCAACGCACAACCCTCCTCCACCCCTTTGCCTCCTGTCTCCTAATACAGGGCCAAGCTAAAACCTTCTCCCTTCAGACCGGACCGAACTACTTATCACCACCCTAGACCCCGGGGGGTTTCATCGGAGCGGTTTTTCCCCTCCTGAATGATTATCCTGCAAACCGTGGCCTAATCGCCAAACACCATTTCATTCACTCGTTATAATCTGTCAATCACTATTTCATTCATATGATGTGTCCCGGTAATAAACAAGTATTTTATACATCACGTCTCTCCTGATTGAAATATGTTTCCAGGAACAATGTTAGACACTCCATTCATTTTTGTGCTGGGCTTACAAAACAGCATTCAAGATTCAAAAGATTTAATGTCATATCTCATACTGAATGAATGAAAAACTTGGTGTTTGCATGAGGCAGCAATTAAACAAAAAATACCAGCTTCAACTTTACAGGATACAGGATACAGGATTATAGTATGTTTGAATGTTGTTTGACATGTTAAAATAATATACTGTACTCCATCTTGTACCAAAGCCATTGGGAACATCTGCAACTACAGTTAGGTTTTCCATTAACATGATCAATTTCTAACTTTATCCATACCATGGTTCCAATGTGGGCATAATATCACTTTTTGGGCCTTTTTCAGACTCTGTGAAGAAGATGGTGGAAGTTCAAGTGAAGTTGATAGGGTTTTAAAGCATTCCTGCTGTGGGGAAACAGCGCCGAACACTGAGTCACCCAGACTTTAATGTGTGAGTAAAGTGTTTTCATCCAAACTGCAAACGATCACTACAGTATCAGTCTCTCACGCTCTGAATATCACAACAGAAGCAGTTGCTCATTCTCACAGTTAACTCTAGTATCTGTAGGGTAAAAAAAGACAGTAATCCAAAAATTCATAACTTGGCTTTGGCTACAGTTTATACAGCTACATCAGTGAGATAATAGGCTTTTTCCTGAAAAATCCAACCCCCATAAGAGAGTAAAGAGATATTAAATACTACAGGCCGACCATAGCAAACAACTCTTTCATAATTTGGCAGTTGTTCCTCCTGGTTGAAATAGATATGGCTTTAAAAGTAGCTTGTGTGATATCCACTGGTCTCCCGTGAAATGCTCTTGTTTAACACCAAAACACAGATGAAACTCTTAAGCATGCAGCCGTGGGTGAGATTCTGTACTTCTGAATTAAATATGAGTCCCTTCTTCTCTCTCCTGGACTCCTCTCTTCCTCTAACATCCTCTTTGAAGTCAGCCAAGTTTGAGGAAGGCTAGCCGGGGTGCGAGAGTTTCTGTAACATCGTCTCTGATCACTTCCACATCTTGAGGCTGAGCGTTGTCACTTTCCGACTCGAGGTTAGACAACAATTGCATTTCTAGGCGGAAGGAAGCTGATGTGTGCTCTATTGTCATGCAACTTCCTATAGCGAGTGCTCAGCAGAAGTGATTTTTTTCAGCAGTTAATGACAGAAATTAATCAGAGAAAGCTGCGTCATAAGGAAGAATTTGCTGCTCCCAGGGATGCTGGTTATTTCCTCTCTCAGCAGTCTGCTCATTTACTGTCTTCTTCGAGTCCGTAGCAATCTCAGACGTCGTTCTGCCAGTATCGGGCACAGGCCACAGCTGATGGGGTAGGTTCTGCCAGGTCTTCTGGACTGCACCGGGGGGCATCGGCACATTCCAGTAGGTGGGACATTGTCTGCACTGATCCACAGCTGCACGTGTCTTCTGTGGTTTAGTTCCACACTTTCATCAGTGCTTTGCACCTCCCCTGTTCCACACGCAGTCTATTAAGTGACTTCCAGGTTGTCCAGCCAAGGTCGTGGGCACTAGGGAGGCTTTCCGTTGGTGTTGTAGCAGGACAGGGAGAAAGTAAACCCACTCCTACAGATTCCCTGAGAAAAAGGGGAGTGGCTAATCAAGCACCCCTGAGAGAAACTGGAGGAAACAATCAAGAGAATGATTGGCACCTGTGTGCTGTTAAAAGGAGGACAGCATGTCATTCGAAACAGGGAGAAAGAAGCAAGAGGAAGTCGGAATCGAACAAGGAGAAAAGTGGATTCTTGAGGACTTCATCAGCTGAATCAGGCTATTTTTTGGGAGTTTTTGCCACTGAACCCAGGAGCTGTTGGGGAAACATTCAACTGTCCCCTTCCAAGTTAACCCTGCAATCCAGTGAGCTATTCTGGCCTGTCACCCTCAGATAAGTGGTTCTCACTACACCAATATCATTTCTCCTCCTCTAGCACTCTATACACACACACACACACACACACACACACACACTACACTCTGGACTGGAAAAGCTGAACTTTACAACTTTACTTTCACACATCCTTATCCCCTGAAATACACTCCTAAACTGAGTGACAAAGGACAAAAAAGACTTCTCCCCTCCCCCACACTCACTCACAGTCAATCCCCAGGAAGTATTGATTTTTTGTGAGTTAACTTGACTTATTTGTTTGTGTATGTATTGGAGTTAAGTTTATCTGGTAAATGGTCTGTGACATGAGTGTGTTTGTTTGATGTACTGATTTATTATTTGGAGTTAAAAAAATACAGACATTTTATGTTGAAAGTGAATTGATTGATTATTTTTCCTTTGTAAAATTCAGTAGCTAGGTCACCGGGCTATCCCTCCGTTTCTGTGTGTCTAAAAAGTTTAATTTATTCGTTCAGGGATAAGACCTACGCTACAGTGTGATTCCTCTGTCCAGCCATTCAAGAGCTCGTGTGTCATTTCTTTGCCATTCATCTTCCCAGATGTTGGTCCTTGCTGCTAGTTTGGTCTGGAGGGGCAGGACTGTCTGCACAAAACTGGCTCTGGATCGGAGCCTGCGTGGGGGTGCTACGTGGCCATGCAAGGGGTGTCTGATGTCTGTCTCCTGTGTTCTCTGTTCATCTTGAGCGATACTTAGTCGTCTGATGTGCGGGGGAGAGATGCCGGCTAGCGCTCATTTGCCGTGATTACTTATTAGAGCCACTTATCACAGAGCAATTGTTCCGAGTTGTCAGGGTTATTAGGTTTAGTTCAGGAGAAATGGACCTGATGTGTTCAAATGGAGCTTTCAAAAATGATGTGTGTGTGCTGTTCCTCTTTGAGTGCAGGAGGCTTATTGGTATTTAGGAATCTAACTAGATAGGAGCCATGAATCTCACAAATATTAATGATGTTTGTGATGGCTTACAATTGAGTCAGTGTTTGTAATATTATCATTTATTATTATGTGAATGCAATGGGTTGGTAGAGTCAACTTACATTTCTGAATCGGGTGCCCTTTGAGTCCCCCAAGCTTACTTCAAAGATTTGAAATGAAAGGAAACTACAACATGTATTTTAAGGCACTGAATTAAAGGAACAGGGTGTTTTGCATTACAATGTAAAACTAAATATATTTTGTTTTTGTTTTATAATAATCAGTTGTCACACATTTGTGCATGTCCTCACTGAGCATCATCACATATTCATTGGATATTAAAGAAATAACAGTTGCCAATTATACCAAAATGTTGATGCTAATATAATTATAATGCGTGTGTACATTAACTGAGAAAAAAAGAAATCTGAAGAAATACATGAATTATCTATGAAATTGCACTATTGACACGCCAGTTTGTTTCAACCCCGTCACGCCATACATTTTACCCCCCTATTCAAATAATGGATTGGTCCATGTGACATCTGCATTGAGGGAGGGACATCACAGAAGTCTATTGAGGAAAAGGCGGCAAAGAAAGGCAAGTGTCAGTGGCCGTTTCTCAATCTCGAGGATACTGGCTTCCAAGCCAATATTTCAAGGATGCTACGTCATCGAGTGCCGCCGAAGGACTGTTCCAATCTCCAGCATACTTGGAATTCCACCGAGGCCGCGTCCTTGGTTTGGGGGTAATTTCGAGGCTGCACATGGGTAGACTTTGCGTCCTTAAAATCCCCACAATGCTTTGCACACGGACCAATTTCAAAAACCCTTGCGGAGAATTGCTGAACCGACGCAGCACACATTTAAGGCGAGACACGGCAGGCAAAAACATCGTTTTTCAAGTACTGGTCAATTTTGAGATTTTGTGCTATTTTGATTCTATAACATGTTTTCTTTCAGGCTTTTGGAAGGAAAACGTACAAAATACACATTTAAGTGTTTATTTTACTATAGTTTGTCTATTTGCGTCTGTAGATTTCTCCTAAATTCACCAAAAGTTAGCATTCTAACGTAACAAAGTACTGCGGCCGCTGTGTGCACCATGTCATCAGAGGTATCGCTGGAAAGCTGTGTCTCTCCTGCACAATCTCATCGGATCCAAATATGGTCATTTCCTTTGTATCAGCAACCAATCGTGAAAGCACAAAGGGGTCTTAAACCAAGAAACGAAATCTCATTGGCTGGTGTCAATTTCTGACAACGTGATTCGTTCAGATGCGTCACGTGGTGTGCTAAAACACTTCCTGGTTAGCTTTCCGCTCGAAATTGAAATCTCAAAATAGCAAAAGAACGGCGAAAAAAACGTTCACAGAGAAGACGACAACAATTGTCACTTGCACGAAGCAAGGTTATACAAAAAACAAATGACCCCGAACATGAAATACCTTCACGGAGTGCGTCGAGGCGCAAGCTATCATCCAAAGAACAGGAGGGTTTAGCTAGCGCCTCACTGCAATCTTTAAAGGTCGTTTTCTCAAAATGAGTTTTTTCTCCTACTCTGAGTTCGGAATTTCAACTTCAGTAGCACGTAGAGACACCAAACCTTCCAGTTATATTCCTATCAATATTATGAAGGCTTTTACAGAAGGGTTTGTTCATATATCATTCATAGCCTGAATTATACAACATTTTATACCTAAAAACATGGCGAAAATTGATATTTTAGGGCTGTTGACAGTATTTTCTGATTTATGGAGTGATAAAAAGAGATATCCAATATCCCTTCTGTAAAAGCCTTAGATACTAATATGACTACAAAATGAAACAAGAATTTTGAACCTGGCTTTATCCAAAGTTCAGATTTCGATTCCTGAAATGTGTTAAAATATGTGCATATTTAATGAGATAATGGATAATTTGCATATTTAAACATGCTATTTCAGAAAACTTGTAATACAAAAGACAATTGCCTTATTGTAAGTAATTAACTGGAGAAATTTCTAGCTGATACCTTTAAGTTAAAAAAAATACCCTATTCACCTGGGGTGTCTCGCCTTAAATGTAAGTATGTAGTGGCGTCGAACATGTGTTGGTAAATATGTTACCTTGTTACATTTGTTATCACCAAAAATGTGTTCCGTGAAAGTAAAGCAAGTTCATAATTAGATAGACATCGTGAGGTATTTATTTTCGGTACAGTTTATGTTGAAACAGTTAGAGTGGCACACTTGTTAGCCTGTTCCATTCTTCTTAGTTTTCCAAAGACGTGGCTTGGAAGCATACTTGCTTCGTTTCTGAAGGAAGTGACTTGGAAGTATGTGACTACCAAGCCAGCATCCTCGAGATTGAGAAACGGCCAGTATCTTTTCTTACCTATATTTCATTTTTTTTATCGTCTGATTGAGATTGTCAAGCTCAACATTTCAACTCTGTTATATGAATTAATAATAGTAAATAATTGTTTATTAAAAAATAAACAATAGTTTAGCAAAATATTACAATTGTGTAATGTCCTTGTTTTCCATGTGGTGCCATATCTTAGCTAAACAAGGTCTCATGGCTACTTTTTGTCTAAAACTTCATCCCCGTCACATTTCTTCAAGGAAATTCCTAGTGATTATTTGGATTTCCCGCCTGAGGTGGGAAAATATGTTTTCTCTACGGTTTAAGTAATCCACTACCAGATTTTATGAAAAGAAATGCAACATTTTTGGTTGAATTTTTCAAAAATGTTAAGACCCAAAAGGCACCCGATTCAGAGAATCATTGCATTTTTTGTTAATTAACTGCCTCTTGTGATTATTCTTTGTGCAGGTTATATTATGATAAGATAAGATAAGAAGTACTTTATTGATCCCAATGTGGGAAATGTTTGTGTTGCAGCAGCGTAAAAGACATGGCATTGAACAATACAAATTAAAAAGTCTAGAAATAAACAAGAAAGTAGAAAATATACATGTTTAATTTACAAAATAACTAAAACTAAATATAAAGCAAGCTATTATATATACATAAGTATGTGATGGATGGAATATTAAATATTAAACTGAATATTTTCATTTTCAAACCTTTATTTAATCAGATTGGTCCCATTGAGATCATAGATCTCTTTTTCAAGGGAGACCTGCAGCATATAAGTTCCACATGAAACATAAAACAATAAAGGACATCATACATTATATTTACAGGATACATTTACATAGTTATAGATAAATATAATTGTAAAATATACAGAGAGATCATACATCGATTAATCAAGATTTGTTCAATGTATGTTGGAGCTATTCTTTTTGATAGTGCGTCAGACAAAAGCAAACCAGGCTTGACCTCTTAAGCCCCGGACACACCGAGCCAATTTCGGCCGTCGATGGATGTCAGGCCGACGATGAGCGTCCTCTCGCCCAAATCAGATTGGTGTGTCCCGCACAGTCGTCTCTTTTCGGCCGTACCGACACCTTTATGGCCGAAAAAAACAATTGGCCAAAGGCTGTCGGTCAAATAAATCACTCTGATTGGCTGTTCAGCTAGCGAATCAGTGCATGAGAAGCGAAACGGAAGTGAGGGACCCAATCAAACTATTAAGAAGGCAAATGTGAGATTTCCTTGAACTCCAGCTCTCGACACAGGTTCGGGAAAGCCCCATGAGCTTCTCGCTGTAGAGTGACCATGGAACCAGACGCTATTTGTTGTTTGTTTATATCACGCAGTCTGTTCTTCTTCTCTCGGTTATCACGCAGTCTGTCTTCCGGTTGTTGCCTCTTTTGAATGACGAATACATACTACCGCAGCCTGCTGGTAAGGAGAGTTATTGCCACTCACGCATGCGCAGTTCGTACGTGCTACTTGGCCGTCGGCTGAAGTCTTTGCGGTGTGTTCCAGTGCGACACATGGCCAAGACGCAGGAGACGTGAGACGACACAACAGTCGGGTCCGTCTGTGTGAGTTATTTGGTGTGAGCTTGGTGTGTCCCTACCTTTAGAGACTTATTTTTCCTCAGATTTCTACTCTACATTTTAAATGACGTGATGCCAGTAGTCACTGAACCACGTCTATACACCTGAGCCATTTACAGCAGCTATAGTAACCAAACCAACACAGTTTTTGTTTGGCCTGCACCACATATTATTATCCAAACAAGAAGAACAGCCCAATGTTGGCAACGCTATGCTAATAAAAGTAGCTAGGAGAACTAGCTCCAAAAGTTGCTAAAGTTAGCAAGAACAGGGCCCAGTTGGTAACTTTGAAAAAGGAATAATTTCACCTCTGGGGTCATTTGGGTGGAAATGGGCGTTTTTGCCGTTTCTCTGGAACCCATTGGTCGATTTTGATGATTGACATCTCTTTTTAACCGTTAGAGCCAATATAATCGAAGGGGGATTTCCACACACACACGTTACCATTGTGAAGTGGGGGCTATGCGCACGCTGTTTGCCCAAATCGAAACCTGTCTCACGCTCTGAAATCTGAAAACTTAAAACTAGGTTTATTGCTGATGGATTATCAGGAAATCATTTCAAAGTGACACAGACACATTGGATTAACCTATGGATTAACCTTCAGCAGCGTTTTTATCGTTTTAATGCCATTGAAGACAACTTTTGATCAGACAACGACCAAGGTAAGACATTTTGGCTACCTAGCGCCACGTGTTGTGATGTCTGTTTTTGTTTATAATGTCGCGAGTTCTTATCATGGAGTGATGATATAGATACCTATCGATTCTGTATTCTCACGATGCTAATCGATATGTTGAATGTGCAGTTAAGATAAGTAATAAGGGTGTTATACCTTGTTTTCTGTGCAAAAGGCGTTAGCATTTTTTCGCTCGGGGCTAATTCAGAGGCTCAGCGTTAGCTTTGTGTTTTTTTTTGCGGGGGGATGGGGTTTAACATAATTTACAAAAATCAATGTGGAATCTGGTCGGACAGTAATTTCAATGCAAAAAGGTGCAAAACAGAGTTATTGTGCCACACATTGACATATATTTTCGACAGGGATATTAAGCTCGTCCTTTACGCCTCCCTGAAGGTTTCCATATATTAATTAACATACACAAAACACATGTGATTTCACATACTGTTTATAATACACTGTTCATTCATATATCTGTTTATAATCCTCATATTGCATTTATTCTTCTCCACAGTATTTCATTTTACATTCAGTTGTTTTTATGTTTCTCTGCATCTTTCTTGAACCATTTGATTCATTGCACTATTTTATGATGTTTACTTTGATGTGAAGTATATTGTATGATTTGTTTTGGAGGACACTGAGATGAATGAAGCCTTTGAACCTTTGACTGCTGTTTGTATTCAAAGTCGTGTTTCTCAAAATGTCTGGAAATCACAATGTTTACGTAGATAATTGAAAAGATAGTAAGAAGATGATGACACAAAGAGTAGATACATGCTCTACAAAAGGGAATCGTGGAAATAAGCTCAAGAGGACGGCACTGCTTCTCACTCGGTTGTTTTTATTCTTTTGGCAGCCTTGTGTAATTAATCATAAAATCTTAAAAGTACTGCGAGTATGGTTTTATTAACATGTCAGCTTAACCTAACATCCAGAAACTCTTCACACACATCCCAATGAGCAGCAGTAATTGGCTTTTTGCTTCCAATTTTCACTTCTGGAAAGATTTCTGTGGAATTTCTCCTAAATTATTCACCGAAATTGGTTTTTGAATACATTTAAAGCCACAAATAGGCCATCCACTTTCTGAATCATCCTTCATTTTATATTTAAAAAGTCTGGTTTTAATAGTTGTTCATAAGTTTTGGGGAGTTTGAAGAGTCAGTGAGTTACATATTTGTCCGGGTTGTGTTGATTGGACCCAAATTCAGTGGAAAAACTGCTTCTCGCCGGTTTTCTTAGACTGTTTTTTAGACTGTGAGAGCAGCCTGACCCTGCAGACACGGTGACCGGAACAAGTTAGACTGTTTTCAATTTATGATAACTCAATTCTTGTCATTTCCAATACATCACACATATTTTTGCTATTACATGTCTGAATGCCTGCAATGTCCAATAATGCGATTCACTGCCACTGAAAACAGATTCGATATGATTCAATTCAGCCCTGACTACGATTTATTTCAATTATTTAATTGTCTTTTTAATTAACGTACTGACTAAAAAATGCGCAAGAAATTTGCCACATGAACAATAGTTGGTGGCAATGGCGTGACTTCACCTCTCCGTGGGAAAATATTGATGTATGTCTGGGTTTTTTTGTATTTTGAAACGTTAGTATTTTGATAATAGCTAGTAGAGTGACGCTATGGTATAATACCATACTGTTGTACTTTTTATGTTCATCGAAAATGTACTTTTGATCATGTAGAACATAACAGACATTCCTGTAATCTTACATTGCAATAAACCCACAAAATTTGAGCAAATACTCATTCGTTTACCAATTGTTGCTAATTCGTGATTACACAATCCTCTGCATAGCCTTCTAGATGCTGTTGCCACTTTGGTTCATAGTGTCATTATTATCCCCAAAAAATATGAACATCGGAAAAAAGCGAGACAAATATCGACACTATGACGAAAAAGGCCATCAAAAAACGTACCAAAGCTAAATTTAATTGACATAGTTATTCCAAAAACCACCCAATTAGAAGGAAAATCACCAAATCTCAACATAAAACTCTCCCTGCAGATTCAGGTATTTTCAGTGTTGAGGAATCAGGGGTCGACAGGAATATCTAAACATGTAACGCTAGCATTTAATGCTTTTAATGGACCCAACGCTACTTTATCAGTTATCTCACTGAAGTCCCTGTTTTGCATTACATTAAATTGGCACATGTCCTTGTTAAAGGTCCCGTGAAATGCTTTTCCGGTTATTACCCGTCCTCTTGTGTGTTATGAAGGTTTTTCTGCATGTAAACAGTCTGCAAAGTCACAAACCCTCAAAGTACACCCTGTAGCGAGTAAAACTATAACACAGAACCGCAACGTCCCGCCAACACGGCCCCCAGACCCCACGCAGCATTCTCATCTGTTTGTCATTACTGGTGTCATTTTCTGGTTGCTAACAAACGCCATGGTAACACATACACACTGATGTTCCCGCTGTAACAGTGGTGGACTCATCAGAACAGAGTGGGCGAGCTGACCAACCAGAGCACAGTGGTTCATAGGGAGGGGGGGGCAGGAGCTCCAAAAAGCCGTGTAGGACAGAGAGAGAATACACATTCTATACAGAGATGCTGTGAGAAACCAATGTGAGTTTGGAACATTGAACAATGTACATCTATTCTAGTAGACCTCAACAATGGAATTATGATCAGTAGAAATGGCCATGACATGGGACCTTTAATAAAACAACACATGGGCTTCAGGAACAGGAAGGATTTAGTAACAGTTTGAATTAGCATTAGGCGCTAACGTTAGTGTTGAATGCCTTGAGTTGACACCTGCTGCCAGTAACTTTTCTGCCATAACAAATCACCTTTTTCACAGAGTCGTGAGGTTTAAAGCATATTCTATAGGATGTGTTTTGAAGACTGCTAATGTGAAGATTTCAGGCAGCACTTTATGCAGCAGTTGGACACTTCTTGAATTGTGTGGATGGTTGGCAAGCAGCTGATTCTCTGAGTGACGTTCAGCAATCATATAGAAGAAAGATAAATACAAGAGACGCAAGCTGCAAACTGCAAGGCCTTACTAGAGCAATCTGTTTATTCTTTACATCACCAGAAGGGTTTGAAATTACATTCTCAATTGTTCTCGAAAGCATAAGCGGTCACAACATTATCACCGTCTATCACTCTCGCTCCTGTATTCACGTTCACACTTGTTCTTTGAGTGGTGTTACAAATCTGGGAAATCTAAGACACCCTCAGCTGAAGGAAAGTAAGAAGAAATCTAAGAATATTACAACCATTAATCCCGATCTGTAATAATAACTTCTGGTTTGTCTCCTTGAGTGAACGCTGAGGCGAGTCTTCTTCCTCTCCAGAGTGTAGCAGAGCAGCTTTCACACCAGATCTCTGTTCATCTGTTAGCCTAGCAACTATAAAGGCTGATCGATGGCGAACAGATGGCTGACTTATGCAACTTTATGAATATGGATGTTGGTAATATGTTGAACACGGCGATCTGGCAACAGTTGCATGCTCCATAGAAGCAAGAGGGGAGGAAGAGAGACAGCGGGAGACAGTTTCCCACCAGCAGTAAAGGTCAGTGAGAGGCCTGTAATCGAATGCACCGTGGGCCACTTCCTTGTTTCACATATTCTACGTGACTGGAAAGCCAATTAGAAGCTATGTACATCACGTACAATGTGTAGAGGCTAGCCAATAGAAGAGCAAGTGTTACATAGTGATGTCACTATTTTCTCGAAGTAAACAAAGGAGTCCAATGGAGGCTTTTCAGACCATGTACATGCACACAAACCTATACAACACAGAAGAGGTAATAAGATAAAAAGCCCTGTTATTAGTCTTAACTGATAGATTTCAGTCCCTGGTGATGATAAGCTACTCCATCTTTGAATTATATAATATATAACATCGCTGTCTCTCAGCAGGCAGAGAGAGGGTTTCTGTTCAGGTTGGATTTTCCTTCGCTGCCAAGAAGAAGAAGCCCACGCTGTGAGACTGGCAGCTGGAACATGTATGGCTATGGACAGCAGGTCGTTATCTTGTTCTCAGGTGGTCTTTGGAGAATATCAACACACACACACACACACACACACACTTAACCCTGTAGGATTTATTTTCCCTTCTCAAGTGACCTATCTTTTGTAACGTCCTCTGTCCAACACGCCCTCTGTATCTGCTTTTCTATACTTGACCCTTCTTTAAGATGCATTCCCCAGCCACTAACGCTAGCTATAGAAAGGTATAAAACTAAACGTCTCACTTCCCTTACTTTTAGCCATTTAAATAACCAGTATCATCACGATCTGAAAATCAAGGTAGCCCAAGACTACAGAGGATCAACAAATAGCAGAGCAGCACCACCTGAAAAACAGCCTTTCAAACTCATGATTTAAATGAATAATAACAAATATTTTGGCGAGACAGTTATAACCAATAACTGTAGAGGTTTGGTTATAATGTGTAATGAAAAATTGAAAGATAAACCAGTCTCGATGCCTTCAGATGGCTGCAGAATGTAATAAAGGTTTTCATAAAGCAGCTGTGGACAACAGACGCTGTCACTCATATTCAATTCAATATATATTCTGACTGATTTGGGTGTTGCTGTTTGAAACCGATGAAATGTAATTGCTTTTATCCAGATTTGAACCCATCTACTGGCTGCGCAGTGATTTTAAAAATGATTCCTTTGCGTTGTAATAGTAGTTAGGTTACTGCATTGCATTTTCTCCCAGTATATTGTTCGCCTTTGTTGATAAAACCATCAGAGAGGCAGTAAAGCAAGACACGGCATGGATATTTGCTCTATATATCACATTTCAACACAAGGCAGTGGCGTATATTTCATTTTGGGGCCCCAATGACATTGACTGGTTCACGCAGTCTTCAAAGTAACCTAGCAACCAGAGATGGGGTCCTTACTAAAAAAAAGTAATATATTACATATTACTTTTTAAAAAAGTAATATATTACACTACTTCGTTACTTTACTCGTTACTTTACTCGCAGGGCCGGCCCGCCCCTCCCTGCAGGCAGATCTGCATGTTCTCTTTAGTTCAGTTTCCATCGTTGTCGCATAAGACTGATCCAGATCCTGAATGTTTTCCTATCTGACCATGGCTGTCCTCTGTCTCCTGCTATCTGTATATTTTGCGCAGTCTATCTCTGCTCACGCTTACTTTGTAACGCGTTACACCCAACTCTGCTAGCAACCTAAATTAATTTGTAATTTGTCTGTCCAAGGACCTTGCTCCCTTTCATGTCATGTGATACCTTGCGTGACGAGCGAACCGTTAAATCAACATCAAAAGTTTTATGTACTACACAGCTATAGCAGCAGCAACATCGGCAGAATTATAACAAATTGAATAGCTTGCATTTATAATGTACAGCAAACCAAAACACAAGAGCGGCGCTCAAAAGAGAAAGAACAAGGAGATGTAAAGGCTAAACAGACAAAATTAGACTGTTTTTTTTTGTCATACATCGTCCTCGAAATCGAACACTAACGTTGGTAATGTTGACGTGCAGCGGCAGCCGGAGCCGGAGGCTAACGATAGCTCACCTGCCTCACCATCATCTACTTGTGCGTATTGTCAACATTACAATCACTCTGGCCACTTGTAACTTGGCTTTTAGAGGACATAGGGAGATTCTTGGACAGCCCAACAGTGGGAACTTTCTCAGTATGATAGAACTTTTAGCATGTTACGATCCGGTTCTGAAAGAACTTGTTGAGCGACCACAAGGTTCTGTGAAATACTTGAGTCCAGCTGTTCAAAATGAGATAATCTACATAATCGCAAAGTGGGTGCAGTGCGACATTCAAGTAGAAATAAATAATGCTCCGTTTTATGTTGTTTGCATAAGTAGGCTATATTTTAGAGTGAGAGAGAGAGAGTGAGTGAGTGAGTGAGAGACTCTCTCCTGATTGGCTGGGCGGATTGCAAACCACGCCCCGTAAAACTCCCAATAAGTTTTGTGAAGCTGCCAATTTATTATCCTCGCATTAGCATTATTAGCATTAGCCCAGCGCAGAAACGCAGAGAGACTAACTTATGGCAACACAAAATAAAACATGGGAGCGGTGGAGATGAGGAGGTGTCGGCGTTCTGGCGATTTACTCGGAAGGCTTCAGTATAAGTTGCTGGGGGTCCCAGAAGCTTCTACTGAAGCCAGTCCCCAACTCCGGGGACTTCTGGCCGGGGACTTTGGGCGGCAGTATACGCCGTGAAGTTGTTTGCGGCCTGCCAGTAAACCCAAAGCAGAAGAAGAAGAAGTGACGTCAGCGGCTTCATTTGCCTAATCCTTCCCCAGGGACTTATTCCGGTGTGAACGCGATCTGAACTTAGTTCAGGAGAACTAAAGAGTTCTCATGAACTAAGTTCTCATGAACCTTTGTGGGAAAAGTACTGCGGTGTGAATGCGCCTAATGCAATTCAAAGTGCATTAACATTACATTTAAAACGCCAATAATATGCTATTAAAAACTACAGAAACTACAAAACGATTGATAGACATCAAATGATCCTGGCACTGACCTGGTATTTTGAACCAGCCATTAAAGAAAGTAATGCAAAACTCACCCAAAAGTGATTTCACACCTTAGTTTTGAATGATACTGTACTTTTTTTTTACCAAGACAAATGCGTGGACAACCAGTTGCTCTAGAGTACGATGGGTTCACATTCCTGCCTGCCAACTTGTGTATAGCTGGAGGATTAAAATGTTTATCAGGTCGGTGCCAAATCATCCCTGTTCGAGGCTGGCATATCTTCCTCACTCCTAAACATCATCCATCAAAGCAACTCCCTGGTTCAACTCTCACCTACTGTACCTGCCGTAGAGATGCCTCAGCTTCACGTTGCATAAGGGATTATTAGCTGTGCCAAGGAGGTTATGTTTCTCGGTGTGTACATCTGTTTGTTTGTTGTCAACGTGTGAGCAGGATTGAAGACCTACTTTTATGTAACTTGGAGCAGTAGCGTAGGCAGAAATGTACTTTAGGGTGGGCCTGTAAAAAATAGGGTGGGCCAGATTTTTCTTCTGGCATCAGAAGCTAACAACAATCCCCGCCGGTACCGGTGGCAGATTACTTTTAGAATACTTTCTTTTTCCATAACAGATGGGTATGTTTTGGTGAACAGGAGACACGTATTTTACTGTTTAATGGCTTATCAAGAACTCAAACACAACATCTTGGTGTCATTCTGGACAGCTCTCTCATCTGCACCCCACATAAAACACATCACCCGGACTGCATTCTTTGTACTGTCTTAAAACCTTTCCTTGGAATATGTTATGAATTGTAAGGTGTGCTTGGGTGCTTTGAAAGGCACCCCTAAATAGAATGAATTATCATTATTATCTGAAACGATGTAATAACTTTTAAAACTTTTTCCAGTCACTTGCCCCATGCCTTCAGCAGCAGCAGGCCATTCACTTTGATTTGATCCCATTATAAATGTCATCATTTCGACAATAAAGAAATGCTACATAAACGTTATCTTCCACATTTTATCTAACCATCTCCGTTTCTAACTTTCAATATATTTTAAGAGATCTCTCTCTCTCTCTCTCATCTGCGTGCGGGGGCGGGGCCTCACAGACACGCTGCATCTCTCTCTCACTCACAGACATGCTGCAGCGCTGTGCAGTGTGCACAGTTCTGCCGGTAATGAATATTACATTTTCCACCAATAATTCCAATAAGTATTCCAAAATGTATTCACTTCAGGTTTATGAAAGTAACTGTAATCAGATTACTCGTTTTTCAAATGTAACGCCAGCTGAATACACTTGATTTTTGTATTCTGATTACGTAACGCCGTTACATGTATTCCGTTACAACCCAACCCTGTGTATCTCTCTCCAGTAGTCCACCAGCAGATGAAAAACACCCACCTCTCCGCCTCTTCCAAGGGACGAGGGAACCGTGCGGCAGAGTTTCCGTTAACATGTTTTTTCTTCTGACAGCCCAGCAGCAGGACAGGTCGGGAGACGTGGGGAGAGGGAGGCGGGGCTATTTCATCGTTATCAGAAAATGATCGTATAGATCGCTGCTAGATGAGGGCAGTGGGGGCTCTTCTTGGAGTCTGGCTTTTTAAAAAAAACAAAGTTCATTAGTGAACTTTGAGCCATCATTTATTTTACAGGCAGCTCTCTGCCTCTCTCACGTTATTATGGCGCGTGCAGGAACAAACAATCAGTTTTTACCGTAAATGAATTCGGTTCAGAGGATAAAACACATACAACATTGATTAAACTTGATATTTGTTCACTTGAATTTCACTTTGAATGCTTGGATATTCTCAATGGGTGAATACATTTTTTTTATAATAATAATAATACAAATTTAAATAAAAAAAAAAATTAAAATGACACCGAAGCTTTCTCAGGGTGGGCCAATGAGTAAACTGGGTGGAACTGGGCCCACCCTGGCCCTATGGTGGCTACGCCACTGTGTCAAACCTTGGAAAGTATCTAGATACCCCTGCCCTAATGCCAAAGGAACTGCACACTGAATATGTTTTGCCGTTTGATGTCTATGTCTGGACCGCTGCGTAAAAAGGAGGGTTTCTGCCCCGTTACTTCTCCGCTGCTTTCTTGTTCCAGTCTGAAAAGCAAACTGCAGGCAGTTTGCTTTTCAGACCAACGGTATACCGTTTTTCTCAGACGCGGAGGGATACTGACTTGTTGTGAAAAGTAACTTACAATTCTACCCGTGGTATACGCTCAGTATATCACGGCTAAGAACCAATCAGATTGCTTGATGTGACTTGTCCGTTTTATAAACATATATTTCTCTTGCATTTGTAGCTATGAGACAATATATATATATATAATATATATGTCAATGTGATAAACTAAATCCTCGTTAAATGAAACTGTTGGATCAGTGCAGTTATCGCTCTGTGATTAAAGCAATGGTTGCGCAAACATGAACTCATATGAACATTTCATCAGTGTGTCCTTAGATGACCACTGGAACCTTGATCTGTTGACTGGGTTCATGTGCCTGGGAGTATACTACATGGTATTCAGTGATTGGATGCTGATCATGATTATTGATTGACTTTGGGGGAAGATATCAAACAAATAGCTCAGCTTTAAGGGTTTTTATCTACAGACACTTCTTGAAGTTCTGAGATCAATTAACTTCAAGTTATTTTGTTGGGAATCAGGGTAAGCATTTCAATTCTCATTCCAAGTATTTAAAAAAAAAATCTTGTATGTTTCTAACATTTTGTATTAATATTAATGTTTTGCAGCGGTGGAAGAAATATTCGACTCCTTTACTTAGGTAAAAGTACTAATACTGCAATGTAAATTACTCCATTGCAAGGAAAATACTGCATTGAGAATGCTACTTAAGTAAACGTTTTAAGTATGATATATAAAAAACAAAACTCTAAATCCAAAAAAATCTTCACATTTGAAAAGCTAGAACTGTGACAGATATTTACACTCAAATGTATTAAACAATTAGTATAAGCAAAAACAGAAATTCTGGTTAATAATCTGGGGAGATTTACTCCTAGGATCAAACCGGAGGTCACAAGTAATGTAATGCACTTTTCAGTGACCTCCTCAGCCAAAACTCTGCAGCTCAAATGATCAGAAACATATTCATGGGGTGGCAGGAGATTTTGAGGGGTGGCGTCCCCTGGTAGAAGTATATGCTGATTTAATCGCAGTCATATCAATCAATGTTAACACACAAGTATCATGCTAAATGAAGCTCTGTTGCTTGGATATCACTAGATCCTGATGTCAGCGTAATATAAAAGTACATAACGATTGATGTGTAACTTAGCTTAATTTACTAGCTAGCCGCTAGCTGCTAACTGCCGCCTCGTTAATATAAATCCAGTACCATGCTGTCATGAACACGCGGTGCTGTTACGTGTACGCAAATTCACGTGCTTAATGTGAACGAGCCTTTTGGGCGGCGTGATTAAAGTTGCGCATGCTCTATGAGCGCACATACGGGTACTTCTCAGGCATGCCGGGTAATCTGTGACGTTTCGCTCTCTCAAAAGTTGGGCCATTTTGTCATCATGCGCCATTGAGCAACTCTCATAGGAATGAATGAGGCCCCGCCTCCCACGCTGTATCCAGTTCTTATTATACATCCATGGTACAGATCAATACATGTCTGGGAGGTTTTGCGTTACGCTGTGCGCGCTCCCGCGAGGTGCATGCTCACACGGCATAACACCGCCCCCCCCGTTGACAGTTCACGAGCGTGCTCTCTCGTGAACTGTTCAGACCCGACGGGTAATAAACGGTAATAAGGGATTATGACGGACATTTTACGATCCTGTCTGTCAAAATGACGGACAGCGAAAAAGTCTAACGCCACCTTAGTGGGACGGAGAGATATGCTTTGGCCATGGGTGACAGCAGTGGGTCAAACTGTGCATTGTCTCTCCACCGCTTCAACAACAATACAATTTTTGCCAAGAAGGTGAGGCTTATTGACAGGGCGAGATATAAATATACTGTTGGTACTTGTCAATGTCTCTAGGTGTGTAAATGTAGCCCTGTAAATACGATGTCCTTTTGTGTCTCAATGGGACCACCTGGTTAAATAAAGGTTTAAAACAAAAAAAATTGAAAAAAAAAAAATTAAATACATTTTTTTTTTTTTATCGCGGTAGATTTTGTCAGTCTCACGACGGTATTGGGACGTTTATGTACCGCGATACCGCGATATTCGGTATATCGTTACATCCCTACTAATTATAGTATATTTAAATTGTACTTAAATGTAATAACCTACATTCCACCTACATGAGTTGTTTTAATTCATTATTATCAAAGTTACTTTGCATAATATTAAACTGATATTATTGGTAATACATTGGTGTGTATTGAGTGATCTTTAGCATACTTCCTGGCATTAACTTGAATGACTCCTATAATCAAATCCACAAGAAAAGGGAACTGAAATACATGTGCATGGGAGTAAACCCAATAAGATTGGTTGGTGTTGAATATGATCTGATTTCTGATGATTGGTTGGATACGGTTTGACCAGGATGCATAAAGAGTAAAATAATCTCTTTGTTTGGGGCTTGGAGACTTTTCTTTCTGTTCTATTGAACCAACAGACCGTCGGGGTCTCCAGGTAACACTTTTTATTTTGTCTTTGTCTCAAAGCCTGAGCATGGATTATAAAATATGTTAAATAGCGTGTAAATAGGAACCCTCTGCAGTGTAAGGATCCTCATTTGCATTTGTCCTACTTTGTATTGCAACTGAAGCGCAAACAAAATCCCTTTGGATAAATAGAGATCGAACTAATCTTAATGTTGAACTTAATTGAACTTTACCGTTACAATCACTGATCCTGCCTTTCTAACAATAAGACAAATGTAAAATATGGCCATTTTTAAAATGATATTCTGTTAACGATATCCTCTCGCTCTACCAGAAAGATGAAGCTCTGTGTTGTCCTTCTGCTGCTGCTCCTGCAGACGTGCTCAGTCTCCACTTATCGTAAGTATGATCCGAGAGTGTTAACATACAAATTGAATTATCTGGACGTTTTTGCTCCAAAATCCCTGTAGTTGTTGCAAAAGCTTAATAAGATAAAGATAAAAACACATATTCATTAGAAAGTTAAATATTGACTAAAGCTTTAGGACAATTTTATTATGATGTTTAAAAATAAATAAACTCAGTTGGATTCTAAATCAGAAGATTGTAATCTGCTCACATTAAATATATACACTTTATGTTTTGCAGCCTTAATAACTAGTCTGATTTCTCCAATTGTTGTTTTGTACTCGGACTGAATCAGCACACCACTTCCTCTTTTTGCTGACTTCTCTGCAAAAACTTCCTGCAGGATTTTTGTATTGCGTAGAAAGTTTTTAGGCCGATACCGTTCGATTATACTGTTGCTCAAGGCATTGCAATGTAAGCAAACATGTGCAAATGACCGAATAGACACTAAACACATAAACTGAACAAAAATATAAACGCAACACTTTTGTTTTTGCTCCCATTTTTTATGAGATGAACTGAAAGATCTAAAACATTTTCTATATACACAAAATAACCATTTCTCTCAAATATTGTTCACAAATCTGAAAGAATCTGTGATAGTGAGCACTTCTCCTTTGCCGAGATAATCCATCCCACCTCACAGGTGTGGCATATCAAGATGCTGATTAGACAGCATGATTATTGCACAGGTGTGCCTTAGGCTGGCCACAATAAAAGGCCACTCTGAAACGTGCAGTTTTGCTTTATTGGGGGGGTCTGGGGGGGTCTGAAAACCAGTCAGTATCTGGTGTGAGGGGTAGGGGTAGGGTTAGGGTAATGTTGTGAATCGAGTGGCCCATGGTGGTGGTGGTGGGGTTATGGTATGGGCAGGCGTATGTTATGGACGACAAACACAGGCCACTCGATTCACAACATTACCCTAACCCTAACCCTACCCCTCACACCAGATACTGACTGGTTTTCGGACCCCCCCAGACCCCCTCAATAAAGCAAAACTGCATGTTTCAGAGTGCAATAATCATGCTGTCTAATCAGCATCTTGATATGCCACACCTGTGAGGTGGGATGGATTATCTCGGCAAAGGAGAAGTGCTCACTATCACAGATTTTTTCAGATTTGTGAACAATATTTGAGAGAAATGGTTATTTTGTGTATATAGAAAATGTTTTAGATCTTTGAGTTCATCTCATGAAAAATGAGAGCAAAAATAAAAGTGTTGCGTTTATATTTTTGTTCAGTGTAGAAACTATTTAGCAACACTACTGCAAATGCACACAGTACAACCAAACTCACATTACACAAAGACAAAGACATAAATGCACTATATTTGGAAATTAAGCGCCCGCGTCAATAATGTTCAGTATTGAAACACAGGTCATATATCAAGCTAATAAGCAATAATTAACTCCATGACCGATTAACTCTCCCAACAACTTACAGCCTTTCTATGACTGTAATGTTTCTGATTTGCTGTTTTCTTTGGAGTGTCGTGAGTACTCAGGGCCATCTCAAAGTTATCTATTGAACACTGACATACCTCTGTCTTCTCTCTAGAAAACGTGGCCATGCGCGGAAAAGCTACCCAGTCAAACCGTTATGAATTGGGATTTGCCAGCAACGCCATTGATGGAAACCGTGACAATAAGTTCCTTTCTGGATCGTGCAGCCAAACTGATACAGAAAGCGACCCCTGGTGGAGAGTGGACCTGCTGGAGCCCTACGTCGTCACCTCAGTCATCATCTCCGTCGTCACCTCCAACAAAAAAGACTGCTGTCCAGAAAGGATTGTGGGGGCACAGATCCACATCGGCAACTCTTTAGACAACAATGGTGCATCAAACCCAGTGTAAGACATTTCCTGCACACATTTTATTCATTTGTTTTGTGTAACTGTCTGAGCATTTTGTTTATATTCTCCTCTCCCCTGTTAATTGCTCACCACCAGTAGACAGAGGTGTATTAAGATTCTTTACTTGAGTACAAGTACAGATACCCTAGTTTCAAAATATTTCATTACAAGGAAAAGTCCTGAATTCAAAATGTTTAAGTAAAAGTACAAAAGTATTATCAGCAAAATGTCCTTAATGATTAAATGTACATATGTATGTGACATTTCTAGATATATTCATGCATTAAGAAGCATTTTACAAGTTTAATTGTATTTATATGATTTGACTGTTTTGTGACTTAAAGAGTTAGTCCCCAAGTTTAATTGTTAGAGATACATTTAGTTAAAAGTAGCTAAAGCTGTTTAATAAATGTACTGGAATAAAATGACATTGTTTCCGTATTTAAATGTAGAGGAATAGGAGGAGAAAGTAGAATTAAATGGAAATACTCAAGTTAAGTACAAGTACCTCTGAATTGTAAATGTACTACCCACCTCTGCCAGTAGATTCTCATAGAAACTATTCATAGATGTTTCAACCATGTAATTTTACTTATTTGCATTGTTTATCAAACATATAGGCAATGCTGAAGTGCGTTAAACTTGCATGGTCTTTCATATCTCGCAGTGGGTGCCCCCCTGATTGCAGAAAGGAGTCAGATTGTACAGAGGTCTATGATAAAATTACAAGTTACCTTTAATCTAACTGTTGAAGCCTTGGGGGTATAACATGTCATTCATGTTCTTCTTTCTTTCTCACTTTTGTTCTCTTTCTTTTAGGGTTGGTAACATTTCTACAATCGAGGCATTGTCCACTCTGACTTTCACTGATCGCGTGGAGGGACGTTATGTGACTGTGCGTATACCGGGTGATAGAAAGGTCCTTACCCTCTGTGAGGTGGAAGTCTACGGGTACCATGCCCCAACTGGTGAGGGTTTGGGATCTTACATAAATAACGTGTGATTTCCATCTAAACAAGGAACTGTCATATCAGCCAAGTGGCTGAAAAGTGAACTCAATGCAGAAGTGCCTTAAACCTGTATTCTTTCTAAAAGTCTGATTGTGTAGAAGTCTATGAACATTTGTCCTGCAACTCACTTGATGTATTACTGCTGGAAAGAGTGTAACTATTAGTTTATGATCTCAATTGTTTGTTTCAAGTCTTCTTCAATCCAGCATGATGTTCAAGTTGTAAAATATGGTCCCATTGACAGGAACAAGAGAAAGGATGTACCAGCCTCTCATGTCACTTATTACTAAAACAGGTCTAATTTTATATAAAGTTTCTGAATGACACATTTAGTTAAACTTAGTGCAGTTGTAGTTATATATAACTTTAACTATAGACTCAATATATTATAGACTACAGTATAATAATACTTTAATTCCTATTTTCCAATAACAAATAATATATGGTAGTTATTTGTTTATATATGGTGGGGTTATCCCTTTTGTGTCCTTCATCCTGACGGCAAATTAAATCAAATATTTTGAGTCACAGTGAAACAGAATAATGAATAACAATCTGCATCAGGAGTCATACATGTTATTGATTTAACCTAATTCTTTGTTTTATTTTTTTGTTGCAGAAGAGAACCTGGCCATTCAAGGAAAAGCCGCACAGTCATCAGTGTATGGGAGTCGCGATGCATATAAGGCCATTGATGGGAATCGGTCCCCCACGTCGTCCCAGGCTGAGGGTTCCTGCAGTGTCACAAACAATGAATTGAACCCCTGGTGGAGGCTGGCTCTGCCCAAAACACACAAAGTGTTTTCTGTTAAGATAACCAACCGAGATGCATACCACGAACGACTCAATGGAGTCGAGATCCGCATTGGAGATTCTCTTGGAAACAATGGAGCTGACAATCCCAGGTAACGTAGAGCCTGTCCTATTACAATACTAATATTACAAAGTCACTAAATTGGTATTTTGTTGGAACACGTTTGAGGAACATTATTCAGTTTTTCTCTCTCAAGTTTACCTGGTGATACATTTTGGATTAAAACTCCTTACATTGCCAAGAAATAGGATTGGAGCGGAATACCCTTCATTTATGAATGATTCCTCCAATGTGTTCTGATCTGATCACAGAAATGGACAAATACCAGGGTCGCCAAATTAAAGGCCTGATCGAGGGTCGTCAATTGTGATTCTGTGACATGATTTGAAAACATTTATTTAAACATTACTGAATTGTAATTATTGTTCATTATCAAGCCCTAATTAAAAGATCTGCAACCAAAATTCTAACCAAGTAAAGCGTAGAAACCTAATGACGCTTTGAGTGCATGTTGAACTTAAAATGAAAAGCCTATTACTTCAATAAAGCCTTCCTGAGGTTAACGTAGTGATTTCTGCTTCTTCTACAGGTTTGCTTTAATCACCAGCATCCCGGCAAGTGAAACAGCTGAGTTCAAGGTTGCCAACGGGATGGACGGCCGCTATGTTTACATAGGTGTCCCTGGAAGAAAGGAGCACCTGACCCTCTGTGAGGTGGAGGTGTTTGGCTCTGCACTGGATTAGCATTCAATGTAATGGATTTGCAAAAATGCTGTAATGTGTAAACAAAGCATCCAAAATAAAATGTGCATTTTAAATGTCATTGTTTGCATGACGTCAAGATTTACTGGTGGAGAATGCAACAAAAGTCTGCCTTGACTTTTGCTTTTACACGGGACTTGTACAACTTCTCGGAATGTGCTTGTTTTATCTCATAAGAAAATAACTGATTTTTTTTTCCTATAAATCATTTAAGACCAGTGAAAGCAATGGTTCTGAAGGAAAGTTTTTAAATTTTTTAAATACAGACAAAATAGACAAATATTATAAAAGACATCTTAAATCTTTCTTACCCAAAGTTAGATCAGAAGATCAATCCCCATCATGTCTGTAAGAGTGGTATCTTGATAACTGAAGTGCCACAGACAATATTAAAGTTCAAACAACTAATGTATGTCTGGAGGCCCACACAAAGACCAGTTTCCTCTGTATGCCTGAGCCGTTTATGTGTTTTCTGTAGAAAGCTTTAATAACAAGATTTCCTTTGGCAGAAAATACAATCAGACAGAAAGAGAACCTTGTTAAGTCCATACAGTTGTATTTAAAAAAGAAATCGGATATTTACAAAAAAGTTCTGACAGGGCACAGTTAGAGGCAGTCTACTTGTTTTGCCGTAAAAACACAACTCTTTCTGTCATTTTATAACTGGATTAAGAATGGAAGCTTGCCTACTGAAAGCTGAATGATATGCAGTAACAATTGTATTTCAAAGCTTCCAAACATGGGAAGAGTTTTCCCTCTGGTACTTTTACTCAAGTAGAAGATCTGAGTACTTTTCCCACCTCTGCACACGGCATCATATAAACATATATTTCTCTTGCATTTGCAGCTATGAGACAATATATATATAATATATATGTCAATGTGATAAACTAAATCCTCGTTAAATGAAACTGTTGGATCAGTGCAGTTATCGCTCTGTGATTAAAGCAATGGTTGCGCAAACATGAACTCATATGAACGTTTCATCAGTGTGTCCTTAGATGACCACTGGAACCTTGATCTGTTGACTGGGTTCATGTGCCTGGGAGTATACTACATGGTATTCAGTGATTGGATGCTGATCATGATTATTGATTGACTTTGGGGGAAGATATCAAACAAATAGCTCAGCTTTAAGGGTTTTTATCTACAGACACTTCTTGAAGTTCTGAGATCAAGTAACTTCAAGTTATTTTGTTGGGAATCAGGGTAAGCATTTCAATTCTCATTCCTAGTATTTAAAAAAAAAATCTTCTATGTTTCTAACATTTTGTATTAATATTAATGTTTTGCAGCAGTGGTTGAAATATTTGGCTCCTTTACTTAGGTAAAAGTACTAATACTGCAATGTAAATTACTCCATTGCAAGGAAAATACTGCATTGAGAATGCTACTTAAGTAAACGTTTTAAGTATGATATATAAAAAACAAAACTCTAAATCCAAAAAAATCTTCACATTTGAAAAGCTAGAACTGTGACAGATATTTACACTCAAAAATGTATTAAACAATTAGTATAAGCAAAAACAGAAATTCTGGTTAATAATCTGGGGATATTTACTCCTAGGATCAAACCGGAGGTCACAAGTAATGTAATGCACTTTTCAGTGACCTCCTCATCCAAAACTCTGCAGCTCAAATGATCAGAAACATATTCATGGGGTGGCAGGAGATTTTGAGGGGTGGCATCCCCTGGTAGAAGTATATGCTGATTTATTCGCAGTCATATCAATCAATGTTAACTTGGAAAGCCACAATATTGATATTTTAACTCAATAAGGTGACAATTAGGTGACATTATTGTGGCACAACATGAATCCTTAAATATAAATATATAAGGTGGCAGACATAATTTAATGAATTTTAAATTAACAATAACTGAATGAGTTTGTCTCACTCTTAGATCAGCAGGGGAACCAAATCTATGCAGACTGCTGCAATAAGTACATTAATTAACTCATCGATGTTTGTCCGAATTAATATGATAATATTAACAATCATATTATTCCTATCAGCTGTCAATCACTGTTATGATTCACATATTCAGTGTTATTATTAAATAAACTATATTTTTTGGAGGAGTTAATGATCAATGTTCCTCAAGATGCTTGCTCACCCTCCTTCAAATTTGAAAGACAAGTAATCACGATCATATATCAAAATTCAAAAGATTCAAAGGAACAGTTCAGCGCCCCACGACTTTACTGCAAACAGTTACAACCTTGACTTTACATCAGAAAGAACAAACATTAAAGAAGTGACTAACTGCATCAGTTAGGGTTACTACACGTGTATTCAGCTAAAACCAGTGGCGAGCCGTGACTTTTATACCTAGGCCCACAAAACAACACCATTTATATAAACACCTGACAGGGCACCCACAGACAAGTAACAATTACAAATGAATTAAGTCGGCACGGCGGCCCACATTGAAAATGACTTAGGCCTACCTTTGATGATCAAATCCTTGAAACACAAAGTCCATCCTCCTGTCCTTCTGGATGAAGCACTTGCGGGTCATGCAGCTGATCCTTTGCCACTCCAGTTTATCATTGCAACTCAATCTTGAAAATGACTCGGTTAATAATTTTGCAACGATGTCATCACTATCACTGAAGTGAGCCATCATGAACGAACGTATGCTAATCATAAATCTATCGATCATAAATCTATCGATTAGATTTATGATTCGAAAATAATAAAAGTAGGGTAGACATGTGGATATTATCCGGCTGAACAAAACGTGCATTTATCTAACAGGTTCGTTTTCCACAGACCTTATTTCCAGCTATTTTCCAAAACCCTATGGAGAAATCCCATTGCTTTCTGTCGAGGGAACCCGAGCGCAGCTTACTTCCGGGTTTTAGGACGCGTCACTGCAGCTCTGTCTACACCAAGCGGCAAACTCTGGGGAACAGCCGGGCAGCCAATACGGAAGTGCCACACACTGCAGTTCATACATGGGCCGCTAGGGACTGGCTGCAGAAAGGAGCAATTTCCATAGACCCCCATGTTAAAATGCCCAACTTTACAGCAGAAAAAAACATGTTTCTACTAGGGCTGTCAAACGATTAAAAAATTTAATCAGATTAATCACAGCTTAAAAATAATTAATCAGATTAATCACCATTCGAACTATGTCCAAAATATGCCATTTATTTATGTATATTGTTGTGGGAATGGAAAGATAAATGAAAGAAGGCGGATATATCCATTTAACATACAGTATCTATGTTTATTATAACATTTTTCTGCGTGTCAAAATGAAAGACAACCCACACACCTATCAATCATCAAACCGTGGGGGGCGGCGGCTAGTGGAGTACTTCGTGACCACAGAGTGCGAACGTTGTGATCAGCTGTTTTAGCGCAGTTCTCCAGTGAAGGGGGGGGGGGAAGAGTCTCCCTCCGCAGCCGGTTGGCGTAGTTTGGGCACAATTCCGTTGTACAGACCGACGTTAACAGCAGCCCTGTCTGTGCACACGGAGACCGACTCTGTCGTCCGGTGATCTAACCGCCTTCAGGAAAAGCTTCACAAGTACGTTGGTACGCAAATGCGCTTTGTGACACAAGTTTCAGATTACGCACATAACCTGCATACCAGTTATGTGCACCCCTGTACTACAGCAAAAGTATTCTCCGTCGGGACTTCCTGCAACAACACCGACATTATCAAAGATGTTCTATTGAGAAGACGATCACTACGTGACAAAAGTTTTCAAAACCGTTTCTGGTCTTCGGTATTTCCAGACAAGTGGCTGCTGAAATCAATCTTACTAACTGCTGTCTGTGCAATTTACTCCGCGCGAGTTGGCGGACTTTATTTTGCTTACTTTAACATCATTTTTCAAGCCATTTCTTGGTATGGGTGTAGCCTACCCCAGCCATACCCTGGCGCTGACACTGGTGGCACGTATGGGGTGGGCCATTCTGCACATGCGTTAAATGCGTTAAATATTTTAACGCAATTAATTCAAAAAATTAATTACCGCCGTTAACGCGATAATTTTGACAGCACTAGTTTCTACCCATGGATGCAATAAATATTATTATCGATATAGTTAGATTCCACCTTCATGATTATGAATCTGTGAGTGAATTGTTTTCTAACACGACCCTTTTATTTATATTAGGTCTTAAAGTTTTTGCATAAATTAGGGCGTGGTGTTGGAACAGATATCTCTGCTCCGCGCCGATCCTATATGAGTTTGCTTTAAAAGAAGGAAAACTCAAAACAACCAGGATAGGGGTTAAACAATAATCTGCTTTAATGATAAACGGTAAGAATACAAATACACTTCTCAAAAGGGGTAGGCCCAACCCCTGCTCTGGTCCAAATGCCGGGAGAACCTTTCATCTTGACGGCAGGAGCAAAAGAGAATGAACTAACAGAACAGGCTTACATGCAGGAAACAAAACAGGAGGGGTTGGGTCAGCTGGTCATCTTTTCAGGTCATCTCATTGGGAGATGCAAAAGATGCTGTGTCGCAGCGAATCAGCGCGTGCCAGCAGAGGACCCGCAAACAGTCTCAGTTTGAAGCAAAACACATCTGGCGTTCGCTGTCTCATATTTCTGCAGCCTCCACACACACACATCCCCCCAGATTCCAGAGACCTGAGTTGGGTCTAAAGAATATTCTCTTGCTCACATCTTACTCCAAATAATGGTTTTACTCCTCATATTTTACCGCTTCTGGTTACACAGACTGCTATTATTTATACAAAGTAATTAAACACACACATATACTATTCAAGATATGTAGACTTCCCTGAAACATGACATACTGGAGATCTTAAGCAGAAGGTACTCTCATCCACCTAGCCCACTGTCCTTCATACCTACACCTCCCCCACAGAGCAATAAAACCTGTTTACTCCAAGCACCCCAGAATGTTTGAGCAAGTTTAGTCCTCACATTTATGAAAGGATAAAACAGAGAAATCAATACAAAACACAAACACAGGTATTGTTTGAACAGTATTCACTTAACTGCTACTATTGATAATTTCCAGAGAAACTCAAGGGGCCTCTTTTAATATCTGGAAGTTGCAACAAGACTTTCTGCCATTTCAAATGTAACCCACTTCCCAAATATCAGATGATAATAATCTTCAATCCCCCTTTTTATCTCATTCTCAAGAGATAAACTTCCACAAGGCATTTTGAAACATATCTACTATCATTCTTTTCTACTGTGTCTGTCCCCCAATATTGTATAAATCTATCAGAAACTGAGACCCAAAGTACTTGAAATCTTTGGGAACAGAACACCACTTTCCATGGCAGTGAAGGAACCATGAGAGGGCAACCTGAGAGCTAGAAAGCAGTCTCCTTGTGTGGTGAATCATCAGCCCCCCCCCCCTCTGATAGGGAGGGGGAGATGCGGCTTTCCCTTCACTGGTGGAACTGATCAGAGAGAAGTAGACTCCTCTGCTGCCTCGACAAGTCCCCCAGCCCGCTGACAGCCGCTTCCTAGTTGTCTGCTGTAAGGATGTCCTCGAGGTCGTTCTCGTCCAGTCCACTGATGGCTGCTTCCGAGTCGACCTCCTCTGCGAGGGCCACGTCCGTCCTGATGTCGTCCACGGTCCTAGCAGGTGGTTTCCCCGCCGCACACTGGCTCCCGTGGTACAAGCTGTCCCCCTTTCCTCCTTGGCGGATGGCATGAGAGATCCGCTGGGTCACTCGGTCGGGGCCGGAGAGCCTGGGGTTGAGCCACTTTGGCCTGATGACCTTCAGCCAGACGAACTCCGCTGTGTCAGCCTCCTGGGTCTCCCTTTGGCATCACCAACCTGTGTGGAGAAATCTGATACAAATCCCTCAAGCCTACGCTCAGGGCTCCGGGGCCCTCCGCTGTTTGACCCACCACTGCGTAAGCCGCTTGGAGCCTGTTGGTGGGGTGTATTAAAACAACAGACGTCTGTGAACAGGTTTTCTAAATTAATTGTAGACCTCCTATCTGCCAGTGCAGCTTCAGAATCTTAATACTTGGCCTATGGCAACAAAACAAAACTCCAACATCTTTAGGTGAACCAAATAACATATTTCAATAGCTCTGAATTTTTGACAAGCATCTGTGTTTATTTTTAAATGAAATCCCTGAGATCCTATTTAAAATTTACTTCTTTACCAGGCTAGTTACATGATGCTGTCTAAATTAAATTCTGTCTCATTACATTACTATGTTTTAGCTTTAACTGTAATATGTTCTTTCTACATTTCAAACCTCAGTTACTTTAATACCTGTTGAAACATTACTCACCGGTCAACTTCCTCAGTATTCCATTCTGGACTTACATCTCTCACAGTAGCCCCTTGGCCACTGATTCTGCATCTGTGTTACCTGTTATAACTCAATCAATATTAGAAACATGTCAACATTCATCAAACAGTATATTATCCCCAGATATGGAGCAGGTCAATTCTAAAACTGTCAATCAATGGTCAGATTGAACAATTGAGTTGGGGCAGCAGGTTCCTTTCAGTCCCAAAATGAAACAGAATCTTCATGTTTTAGTTTGAGTTTCACATTCTGCAAACTGCCACCTCCTGTGGGAGTGAAATATCAAGTAGATTAGAAACGGGTCACCTGTACGGTTTTCCAATTCTGTGGAATTGTGTTGAGCCCCAGAATAATGTGTTTAGTCCAAAAGCATGCTTGGTTAGTTATTGTTTTAGAATCATGCAGTTACACTGATCACATGCCGGCATTCATTCACACTCACACCGTCTGTCAGGTTGTAAAGTCTTGGTCTGGTCAGAGTCACCCCAGAGTCAGTCATTGACAGTGCCTTCTCAAGTTACACTGTCGGTCAGGGTCAAAGGTCAGTTGGTCTCAGTCTTTTTGGCCATGTGTGTGCTCTGCAGAGACTTTGATATTTCAGCATAGGCCAGTATCCTTTGTCTACAAAAATCTGTCATATATGGAGCGCCATCATTAATTAATTCACGATTACAACTATAATTTTCCAGATATCTCTAACTTTTCATCGGAACAGCTGTTCCCCACATTTCCTGCAACTTGGTACAAAACTCACTTCCTTAGAGTACTACTACTACTACTGAAATTCATTTACACCTAATTAGTATTAAAATGTCTAATAGATCTATTTCAGAAACTTGTGTTCTTAACTATTATCTTGTGTCAAAACATTACTTGGATCTGTGTAGCTCTGCATTTCATAGCTCATTATACCCATTTATCTTCAATTCTGGTCTACTTAAAAACAATGTTAAATTCTTTAGCAGTGTGTGGAACCCAGGGTGTCTGAACACACAACAATTACTCCCTACTTTATGAAGGATTTAAAAACAGAAGTCATTTCGTATGTCCATCCGAAAGCCCTCCTATGGTAATAACTATGGCACAATGGTGAAATCAATACTTTATAGATTGGAATACTATATGTGGCTTGGCACCAGCTCTCCCTTTAGCCTTATCCATACAAATAAAGATTTGTCCTATAGAGTGGTTCCTAAAATTATCCTTTTAATGGTGATCTATATTGTAAGAAATGAAAACAGTACTTTATTCACAGGTGAATAAAAATCTCTTGAAGAATAATTTGTTAACATGATGAAAAGATTGAAGCATACGGTTCTACTCTGTCCCCCTTTATCCCTCAGTGTGTTTTAGGATGATTTTCTCACTTTACTTTAATAGTTTCCTCTTTACTGCTATTTTTAATTTAACAATTGATCAATTCATGGGTAATACAACTTTTTATCTTTACTTATTTATCAAGTCAATTCAAGTTATTTAAATGTGCGCTTATAATAAGTGTGTTTATGTGTAAACTCACTCATTCCCATTGATTCCCTTCCCCTCTCCTCTGTTTTATCTCAAGCCGCGATCCCGGCCACCTCACATCCTGCCCGACCAACTCCTCTGACTCCTCCCCCTTTGTCCATCAGCTCGCTGTAACTCTTTGAGGCAGCCATCTGCCCAGCTACATCTGCAGCCCCCATCATGCCACGGTTCTTGAACTGCTTTGCATTTCATCTCCTCCTTCACAGTCTCTCTGCTGCTTTATGGAGGGCGGATTCTGCTCTCATGTTCCACACTTTGCTCTTGTGCCAAATCTTGTGGCTCAGCTTGGAACTTCATGCCCTGTTTGAGGGACTGATGAGAGTAGATCTCTGCCTGTCAGCAAGCTGTTTGGTTCTGGATGCCACAGGTGGAGATAGTTCTGGATGCAGTTCTTATTGTTGTTGTTGGTTCAGCTCTGGTTCTCTGTCTGGTCTATTGAGAAGGAGGAGTCTCCTGTTGGGTTAGGTCTTTCGTCTGCTTGGAGGGTCGGGGTCTTAGCCGTATGACAGGCAGAGAGAGAGAGTCCAGGTCTTGGGACGCATTACCTATAGAAATTCTAGCACACTGAGGTTAAATAAATCCAACCCTTTCCACTCTGTCTCTTTCTAATAATACTATCTGTCTTAGTAGTTAAATGCCATCTAAACAACACAATTAATGTCTACTAATGATATTACAAAAACTCCCTCTAATAATCGTTTCGTCCATTGTGACATATTTACCCAAACTAAGTTTCTCAACACCCACATGTTTCCAGCATCGCATATTCCACACACTACGAAAGAACCCCTCCGCATTCAAAAATCCCACTGCTATCTAGCAACAATTGTAAAGTTGCAGAGCACACTAATCAGATCACAGTAATGTAATTTGACCCAAGTGTAAGCCTATTTCGTTCCTAAAAATGTTAGCAAACACTAAACTCCAACTACAACATTTATAGATAAATTGATTTAGCAAAATGAAATCTTATGTAATTCAAAATGTGACAGAAGAACAATGATTTGTCTTACACAAGATTGTGGTCTAACAGAATGACTCTTGACCTCATGTGGCCTGAAGAACAAAAGGAGCTCTTAACATTAACACAATGGACTCTCAGAGATGAGATCTAGCCATAAGGTGGCTGACTTTAAAATTAACTGTGACAAATAAACCACATGCGTGTGGGTACATTATAGTTCAGAAATATAACAAAACAACACTACATTAAAACAATAACCACTCAAATGAGCCTTGGTGAAAAGCATGAAAAACAAAACAACTTAATCTACTCTCATTGTTCGTGTACATCTTTACTCCAACTATTTCACCATCTAGTATGCCAACTGGCTGGCCAACTAGCTTAGCAGTATAGCACTGGCCTCATGTGAGTGGGGGAAGGGGAGGGGAACACTCAACACATGTGCAGATATAAACCACACTGCTTGGAGACTGAGTTCAATAAAAATTAAACCATACGACTTGTAGTCTGGTTTCAATAAAAAATGTAAACAGCCAAAGCCAGTTCATAACACTTAGAGCTGAACCTGAATTTCCCAACATCTCATGTCCTATCATTTGATCATAGTTCCTTGTCTCTCTCTGTCTCTCTCTCTGTCTCTCTCTCTCTCTCTGCAGCTGCCTGCTCCTGTCAACAAGCTTCTCTCATCAATCACCTCTGTGTTTTAACATTTAACAGCTTCTCTCTGACTGACAAACTTACAAAACCTTCTGTTTACTTTCTACTCTTTCTTCACAAACTTAAAAACACAATTGTGGTGAATTGTTTGCGTTTTCAGTTTCCTATCTACATTAAACAACCACCAACTCAGAGTCACTGTGGTATGATCAACACAACTCCTAAATAACATTACAATGTATATTTCTTACAGTGAGTTTGTTATTTAATGTTTAACAAATTATCCTCTTTTTATGTCTAATCTAGGTGGAATAATCCACTATCATATTTAAATTGAATCAAACCTTAACCTCTATGTACTTCATATACTCAGTAAATCTCTTTTTACTTTCCCTCAACGTTTCTGTATGTAATTAAATTCCTCTGAAATATGATTAAGTACAATTCTCAGTTAATGACAAATACCACGAAATTCACAATGCAATGCAAAAGTAACAACCAGTTCTCAAAACTTCTCATTAAAACCACAATGTGACGTAACTGTATCCCACAAAAACTATGCTAAAAACAACAAATTATAGTTTCTTATTTATTTCAATATCTACCACCTCAAATCACACATTGATTTATTAATTTTCAATGTTATTCACTCCAACTTCAGATCAGTCGTTGATCATTCACTCCTTGCTTTAAATTCAACGCTCGGCAGCCCTATTCCAGGCATTAGCAAGCAGTCTGGCTCCGGGCTGCTGCACAGCAATTAGAGCAGAAATGTGGAGAAAGGGGGGCTTTCTTAAACCCATGGTATCCTACCATTATGACTTTGCATTTCTTTATCTGACTTAGGCCATTCTATGTTCAATAATATATTCTATTTATTCAAAAGCACATAAATATATCCTCCTCGCTGTCTGTTCAACTTTTAAGATGCGATATTTCTTTCAACAGAATGGGCGTTAAACCCAACAGAACAAGAGAAATCCGTTTATTTCAATGGCCTTTGAAGTTGGCGTTTCTACTCTTGAATGTTTTAACATATAACTCACCTCCAACTTCTATAAGCCTTGGATTTGTTAATCAGTTTTGTCACGGATAGAGACTCTTATACTCTACTTGACTCCCACCAGCGAAGTATACCCTGCGGGGACTCTGTACCTCCACTAGGCGTAGGGACTCCATACCCTTCCAGCCGCCAGAGACTCAATACCTGACGCTGAAATAATTCGCTGCTTCACTTGTAGCTAACGAGTAGCCGTATGATTCTGAAAAATCTACGAAGCTTTTAACCGTTGCTTTATTTATTTTATAACTTTACCTACCTATACTAAACTATGCATTGCATTCTTTACCATAAATGACACTTGGAAATATCTTTGACAACTCTAAAATTTAGCTTAGCCAATCTACAGACCTTCGATAGAAACAGGCGTCCGTTTTACCTTTCAGTTTTTAGGATCCTGGTTTTAGTTGTCACAGATTATTCCAGGCATCTCCCTCCGTCCGCTGGCTGCTCGTGTTTTCCTCTAAAAAACCCTACTCATGACGTCACCACGTCGGCATGTCATGACGTCATCACGTCGGGGTCACCAAATTGTTGGAACAGATATCTCTGCTCCGCGCCGATCCTATATGAGTTTGCTTTAAAAGAAGGAAAACTCAAAACAACCAGGATAGGGGTTAAACAATAATCTGCTTTAATGATAAATGGTAAGAATACAAATACACTTCTCAAAAGGGCTAGGCCCAACCCCTGCTCTGGTCCAAATGCCGGGAGAACCTTTCATCTTGACTGCAGGAGCAAAAGAGAACGAACTAACAGAGCAGGCTTACATGCAGAAAACAAAACAGGAGGGGTTGGGTCAGCTGGTCATCTTGTCAGGTCATCTCATTGGGAGATGCAAAAGATGCTGTGTCACAGCGAATCAGCGCGTGCCAGCAGAGGACCCGCAAACAGTCTCAGTTTGAAGCAAAACACATCTGGCGTTCGCTGTCTCATATTTCTGCAGCCTCCACACACACACATCCCTCCACATTCCAGAGACCTGAGTTGGCTCTAAAGAATATTCTCTTGCTCACATCTTACTCCAAATAATGGTTTTACTCCTCATATTTTACCGCTTCTGGTTACACAGACTGCTATTATTTATACAAAGTAATTAAACACACACATATACTATTCAAGATATGTAGACTTCCCTGAAACATGACATACTGGAGATCTTAAGCAGAAGGTACTCTCATCCACCTAGCCCACTGTCCTTCATACCTCCACCTCCCCCACAGAGCAATAAAACCTGTTTACTCCAAGCACCCCAGAATGTTTGAGCAAGTTTAGTCCTCACATTTATGAAAGGATAAAACAGAGAAATCAATACAAAACACAAACACAGGTATTGTTTGAACAGTATTCACTTAACTGCTACTATTGATAATTTCCAGAGAAACTCAAGGGGCCTCTTTTAATATCTGGAAATTGCAACAAGACTTTCTGCCATTTCAAATGTAACACACTTCCCAAATATCAGATGATAATAATCTTCAGTGGTCACTTTGATGGACACGCACATGCCTCACTGTCAGCTAACAGCAACTTGTCCACTCTGCTAGGCTACAACCATAGAGGCTACAACGTTAGTTAGTACTGTACTTGACCCTTTAGCTTTAGCCGTGTTCGCGGTGATTGTGCCTTTTAGGGAATATTGTTACAAATACCAGACAATTAAAATGTCGTGCTGTGCGCTTGAATGTACTAACAGAACTTCCAAGAAGTCTAAAATGATAATATTATAAATGTTAACCCCGTTCGCAGGTGTTTGTGTGCTTGGTAGCTTAGCTTGTTACTTATTAGCCAGCTAAGGACGTAACCCTTTATGCATACAATACATTTTAGTTTATGATTCAGCCTTGGGTAAGACTTTTATAGTCTATGGCTATGACGCCCATAATGCTAAACGGGAGCAAATGTTAATAGGGGACCCAATTATCCCAGTGGTGGCCGCCGGAGCTAACGGAGCCGCAGGGGGCTAGCTCCAGCCGGCGTCCCGGAGCTAGCCCACTGCGGCTCCGTTAGGTCCGGGCGGTGGAGTCCGTCTTTTCTCAACGTGTGAATGACAAGCATTAAGAATAACAAAATATAGCTAATTCTCTTGCAGATTGTCTCATTTGATTATGAATGTAACGTTTATATAGGGGAACTACACTGTTAGCAGTAACTTGGTATGCATGTATTTCATGTTAGCTTAGCTTCTTAGCCTGAGCTAGCTCTGTTTACTTCCAGTTCGGAGGCAGCAGGTCCCGCCTCGGCTCCGCCTCTTTGCCCTTATTTGGAGCAGGCGGATTAGACTCTGACGTCACAGTCGAGCCGTTAGTGGCCGACTCCGCCTACTAAGGGCTTCACGGCAACTATGGGTGACGTCACGGACACTACGTCCATTTATATATACAGTCTATGGTCTACACATGTATAAACTTCACAGAGGGCGGAACTTGTCATAAAGTCCGCGAAAATAAAGCCCACCCATTTAGAGGGAAGATATGATTGGTCAATTGTACTGTCATTTGACATTACTCTCTCATTCAGTTACTATAGCTGGCCCTCTGTGAATGTAGAGAGGTACCAACAAGCTCTCCCGTCTTCACAGTAACTCGCAGAGACGGCATTTAACCCTTCACATTCCAACAGAAACTGAACAGGCAGATTCAAAGGATTTATTTCTTTGGAAATGTTATTTTAAATACAATTAAATCAAGTTATTTAGGTAAAACTAATGAAAAATATAACTAAAAAAAAATAAGTCTTTTTTTTTAATGTTTTCAAATATTATATTTTAGAATATCTTAGGCCCTCAGAGAGGGCCTAGAGGGCCCTGACGGCTCGCCACTGGCTAAAACATATACATCGCTGCAGTTATTATCCAGTGGAAAGTCCTTACCTACTGGCCTAGTTAAATCAAAGTGGTTACTTTTTTTTGGCTGGGCAGTGTAGTTTTACACACAGTCTTATTTGACTTTCTCAGGACTTAAAACAGTTTTTGAGGGGTAGATGCCCACACAGAAAAACATATATACTGTAGTGGCAATTTCTTATGTTACCTTATATGGTCAAACCAAATGCTTCTAAAAGCATTGTCTAACACTACTGTACCATTTCCTGATATGTGCTGTTTTCTCTGCATACTCTAATGAGGGTTATTATTCCCAAGCGCTTCAAGGCCACAGAGCTGATTTGGCAGACTATGTTGAAACTACTCCTCTTCACACAAAGTTTGAACTCCCATAACAACATGAGAACTCCCATAACAATATGAGACATCCGTGTGAAAGCAGATTTCTGAGGCGTTCCGCCTAGCTGACAAAACTCTGTCTGCCCGCCCTATATTGTATATAAGCTTTGCTATTTTGTGACTATTGCGCACACTCCTGCAGACTATCCTATACTCTGTGAGACCTGTGTCTTTGAAGCTTCAAATAAATAACCAGAAAGACAACTCTGTTTGTTTCACCATTTATTGTTTGATCATTCTGACCTGTGTATCTCCACAGTATTGACTAGGTCTAAGATTTCCGTAACAATACACATATACAAGGTCATCATCTTAACAGTTGTTTATGCTCATCGTGTCATCCGTGAACAGAGCATCAAGTTGGCATGCCTATAACAGCGATTACCATTTCTAAGATCAACAGCTTTAGTGCATTTTGATTTAATGCTGAGTACAGCCAAACTTGACAATCTCTTCTCTGTCATTGTAGACCGCAAATAACTAATTCCTTCCGTCTTGGGTCCGAATGCTTCTCGTTTTGCGCCGTCCCGTTCAAATGAAATCGCCGCCAATCATATTTCCACGCTTGCGCCAGGGCCGGGGGAGGGGTTACAAGACTCGCGTCTTGTGCTGCATTCACTTGCACTCGGACATTAGAGACTTTCTGTCATAAATGTCCGATGAGCCACAACTTTCCTTTCAAAACAAAGCTGCCAACTGGGGTGGCACCCCGGTAGATCCGCCCCTGCTCACAGAATGACATTAAACTACACATAAAGAACAGTTTCAAACACACTTCTTAGATCGAAATATGATATAATCTTTGTACACACTACTAACCTGTTGAACAGGAGAAATTGATGAAGCAGAGGGAACGTTGCCGCCGTTCTAGCCAGAATGCCAAGTCTGCGGCAGACACATAATAACAACACTTACCTTACGGCATGTGCTCAGCAACACATTCCCTTTTACGGCATGCCCACTGAGCCCTTTCCGTGTCCTATACTGCCCTCTGCTTTTTTTTTTTAAATGATACAATATTTAACATAAACATGCCTTGGAGGCCTTGGAGTGTATAACTTAATTTATACAAGACAATATACATTGAAAATGTGACCACATATTTATGCGGTTATCTGAATCATATTTCTACCCCTTATTTTCGAAAAGATATGATTACATACGGAAAATATGCGCACTTCGACGCTGCACTGCGTGAGCAGACTCCACACTAAGGGGAAAGTACACTTTTCATTCTCCAGGACATTTACATAACTCTTCTGTGACTTGTTATGCGTTTATCATTTTTATGACTGAAGAAATGGGACAAATGGAAACCCTGAACTAGACTCATAGGGTTGGTCATAGAGCATCTTGACCTTGTTGGTCATTTATTTTGGTTCCAGCTTCATGAAGATTCTGGATATGTTTTGAGATATTCCATTTGAGAGCATCGAGGAAGCCAAGAAGAAGCAGCAGCATTTGATTCACACGGCAACTTGTTCCTAACCTCTTAGGTCTGATGCCAGTGATTTTTGAGCATCAAGGAAGCAGGAAATGCTACATACAATAACTTGTTTCTAACTTATTGTCACTCAGGAATGATGCCAATGTTTTTGGGTACAACTTGCACAGCTAAGAAGACAATAATTTATTTCACAGTTTAACATTTATTTTCTTACAGTTTTCGCTAAATGTAAATGTACCTTAAAAAGCAAAAGTGGCAAGATTGGAAAACTCAATATTGTTCTGCATGATATTGGATTCTTGGCATAAAATTCCGAAAACGGCATTCCCGTCTGGACAGATCTTTTTCCCCGCGTAAGATTTGCTAGCCGGTTCTTCAGTGGCAGTTTTAGTTTGGAGTTCATTTTCTGTTTTATTTCTTTATAATTTAGCTGCTACAATTACAGAATATTACTTTCTGGAATGTTATTACTAGGGGTGGGGGAAATAATCTATACAGCATAGTATTGCGATACTTTACGTGAAGATATTGTATCGATACACGGATGGCAAGTATCGATATTTTATAATATAAACTTTTTTTTTTTTTTTTATTTAATTTAATTTAATCGTTTATTTGAACAGGGACAATGCACATTGATGAAAACTTTAAACAAATAATGCTTCAAATGTAAATATGCCGGATTTCAGCTTTGAGCTAATTTCCATCCGTAGTCCCTGACATACAACATATAAGAACATGACATTTATAAACATAGCAAAAAATAAATACATGATATGCAGAAAGAGCATGAGCAGCATACAAGCATTTACCACATGGGAGTACAATGTTGCAGCTACGACATATAAAGTGCAAGAGGAGATACCCCTGTGTTAAAGTGCATTTAGCGGTGATTGCAAGTCTGTTTGTTTCTCAACCATTCTTTGAGTTGACCTTTAAAACTATTGAGAGTGGGACAATCCCATATCTCAGTTGGGAGGCTATTCCAGAATGAGCTGCTTTTAATGGAGAGGACATTTTGTCCAAAAGTGGTCCGTCTACGGTGGACTTCAGTCTCCTCTGGTTTCATTTATAGAAACTGTAGCATATCCCTCCGAAAGATGATCGTTTATAAAACAGGAAGTTACGTTAATAAGACATGTATACAATTGCAATGAAAGTAACAAAAACGATGCCATCTCCTTTTCAGGTTCTAATAACACAAATTGTGTTATTTACATAAACTATTCATATTGCAAATGCAGTTTTTAACCAGGAATGGAAGACGGACATGGACATGACCCATGTGATTTGCAATATCGCAATATATCGTATCGCAATACTTAACATATCGTAGAATCGCAATACTATCGTATCGTGGCTTAAGTATCGTGATAGTACCGTATCGTGGGGAGCCTGGTGATTCCCACCCCTAATTATTACTGATGCATTGATGCTTAAGCAAACTCTGAATACTATATGATGAGCTAATAGTTTTGTACACTATACGCTGTTGGATAATATAACAAATATAATGTTTATAAAATGAAATTCCCTGTTTTAAAATATCTAATAAAGCTTTAGTTTTAAAGTAGTATGACACTATTTCCCCTTCCTGCCAGTGTAGTGCAGTAGAAGTAGAAAGCAGATTATATTGGGAATACTAATTATAGTATATTTAAATTGTACTTAAATGTAATAACCAACATTCCACCTACATGAGTTGTTTTAATTCATTATTATCAAAGTTACTTTACATAATATTAAACTGATATTATTGGTAATACATTGGTGTGTATTGAGTGATCTTTAGCATACTTCCTGGCATTAACTTGGATGACTCCTATAATCAAATCCACAAGAAAAGGGAACTGAAATACATGTGCATGGGAGTAAACCCAATAAGATTGGTTGGTGTTGAATATGATCTGATTTCTGATGATTGGTTGGATACGGTTTGACCAGGATGCATAAAGAGTAAAATAATCTCTTTGTTTGGGGCTTGGAAACTTTTCTTTCTGTTCTATTGAACCAACAGACCGTCGGGGTCTCCAGGTAACACTTTTTATTTTGTCTTTGTCTCAAAGCCTGAGCATGGATTATAAAACATGTAACATAGCATGTAAATAGGAACCCTCTGCAGTGTAAGGATCCTCATTTGCATTTGTCCTACTTTGTATTGCAACTGAAGCGCAAACAAAATCCCTTTGGATAAATAGAGATCGATCTTATCTTAATGTTGAACTTAATTGAACTTTACTGTTACAATCACTGATCCTGCCTTTCTAACAGTAAGACAAATGTAAAATATGGCAATTTTTTAAATGATATTCTGTTAACGATATCCTCTCGCTCTACCAGAAAGATGAAGCTCTGTGTTGTCCTTCTGCTGCTGCTCCTGCAGACGTGCTCAGTCTCCACTTATCGTAAGTATGATCCGAGAGTGTTAACATACAAATTGAATTATCTGGACGTTTTTGCTCCAAAATCCCTGTAGTTGTTGCAAAAGCTTAATAAGATAAAGATAAAAACACATATTCATTAGCAAGTTAAATATTGACTAAAGCTTTAGGACAATCTTATTATGATGTTTAAAAATAAATAAACTCAGTTGGATTCTAAATCAGAAGATTGTAATCTGCTCACATTAAATATATACACTTTATGTTTTACAGCCTTAATAACTAGTCTGATTTCTCCAAATGTTGTTTTGTACTCGGACTGAATCAGCACACCACTTCCTCTTTTGGCTGACTTCTCTGCAAAAACTTCCTGCAGGATTTTTGTATTGCGTAGAAAGTTTTTAGGCCGATACCGTTCGATTATACTGTTGCTCAAGGCATTGCAATGTAAGCAAACATGTGCAAATGACCGAATAGACACTAAACTCAGAGAAACTATTTAGCAACACTACTGCAAATGCACACAGTACAACCAAACTCACATTACACAAAGACAAAGACATAAATGCACTATATTTGGAAATTAAGCGCCCGCGTCAATAATGTTCAGTATTGAAACACAGGTCATATATCAAGCTAATAAGCAATAATTAACTCCATGTTCGATTAACTCTCCCAACAACTTACAGCCTTTCTATGACTGTAATGTTTCTGATTTGCTGTTTTCTTTGGAGTGTCGTGAGTACTCAGGACCATCTCAAAGTTATCTATTGAACACTGACATACCTCTGTCTTCTCTCTAGAAAACGTGGCCATGCGCGGAAAAGCGACCCAGTCAAACCGTTATGAATTTGGATTTGCCAGCAACGCTATTGATGGAAACCGTGATAATAAGTTCCATTCTGGATCGTGCAGCCAAACTGATACAGAAAGCGACCCCTGGTGGAGAGTGGACCTGCTGGAGCCCTACGTCGTCACCTCCGTCACCATCTCCAACAGAGAAGACTGCTGTTCAGAAAAGCTTGTGGGGGCACAGATCCACATCGGCAACTCTTTAGACAACAATGGTGCATCAAACCCAGTGTAAGACATTTCCTGCACACATTTTATTCATTTGTTTTGTGTAACTGTCTGAGCATTTTATTTATATTCTCCTCTCCCCTGTTAATTGCTCACCACCAGTAGACAGAGGTGTATTAAGATGCTTTACTTGAGTACAAGTACAGATACCCTAGTTTCAAAATATTTCATTACAAGCAAAAGTCCTGCATTCAAAATGTTACTTAAGTAAAAGTACAAAAGTATTATCAGCAAAATGTACTTAATGTACATATGTATGTGACATTTCTAGATATATTCATGCATTAAGAAGCATTTTACAAGTGTAATCGTATGTATATGATTTGACTGTTTTGTGACTTAAAGAGTTAGTCCCCAAGTTTAATTGTTAGAGATACATTTAGTTAAAAGTAGCTAAAGCTGTTTAATGAATGTAATGGAATAAAATGACATTGTTTCCGTATTTAAATGTAGAGGAATAGGAGTAGAAAGTTGAATTAAATGGAAATACTCAAGTTAAGTACAAGTACCTCTGAATTGTAAATGTACTACCCACCTCTGCCAGTAGATTCTCATAGAAACTGTTTCTAAATGTTTCAACCATGACATTTTACTACTACATCAACATCTACATGCTCCCCCCCGGTGAAATCATCCTCCAACATGGTCTCAACTTCCACTCCTATGCCGACGACACCCAACTCTACATCAGTACCAATCCATCATCCTAGCTACCCCCACTGTCACTTGTCAACTGCCTCCGCGACATCCAAGCCTGAATGTCAAAAAATCTACTTAAACTCAACAATAACAAAATGGAGCTCATGGTTGTGGCCCCAAAAACACTGCTCCGGAAGGTTGGAGATCTGCTCCTCACCATCGATGGCGGCTCCATGCACCCTTCCCCTGAGGTTCGCAGCCTGGGCGTCACTCTGGACTCTAGCCTCACCTTCAACTCCCACATCAGGTCAACTGTCAAAACTGCATTTTTTTCACCTACGAAACATCTCCAGACTCCGGCCCTCTCTCACCGACCGCGTTGCAGAAACATTAATTCATACCTTCATCTCCTCTCGTCTGGACTACTGCAATGGAGTTCTGTTCGGGGTCACCAGCAAAGCCCTGGACAGGCTCCAGTACGTCCAGAACTCTGCAGCCAGGCTCCTCACCCACACTAAGCCCTGGCAACACATCACCCCCACCCTCATCCACCTTCACTGGCTCCCGGTCAAGTCACGCATCCAGTACAAACTCCTCCTGCTAACTTACAAATCTCTCCACTCCCTAGCCCCTCCATACATCTCGGACCTCCTTGAGCCCTACACCCCCTCTCGTCACCTGCGGTCCTCTGACAAAGGGCTGCTCTCCATCCAGCGCTCCAAGCTGAAAACATTTGGCAACAGAGCCTTTAGTGTCGCAGCCCCCACCCTCTGGAATTCTCTCCCCTCTGCAATCAGGAATGCAGACACTCTGGACACCTTCAAAAAACACCTCAAACACCATCTGTTCACTCAGGCCTTTTGCCTCAACTAATATACAGTACTCAGCAACATGTTCCTGTTTTGTTTTCTTCAGCCTATGTATCTGTATGATTATTATTACTTTTTGTTTTGTTTTGTGTTGTTACTTCCCATTGTAAAGCGTCCTTGGGTTTCGTGAAAGGCGCTATATAAATTGAAATTATTATTATTATTATTATTATTTGCATTGCTTATCAAAAATATAGGCAATGCTGAAGTGCGTTAAACTTGCATGGTCTTTAATATCTCGCAGTGGGTGCCCCCCTGATTGCAGAAAGGAGTCAGATTGTATAGAAGTCTATGATGAAATTACCAGTTACCTTTAATCTAACTGGTGAAGCCTTGGGGGTATAACATGTCATTCATTTTCTTCTTTCTTTCTCACTTTTGTTCTCTTTCTTTTAGGGTTGGTACAATTTCTACAATAAAGTCATTGTACACTCTGACTTTCACTGATCGCGTGGAGGGACGTTATGTGACTGTGCGTATACCGGGTGATGGAAAGGTCCTTGCCCTCTGTGAGGTGGAAGTCTACGGGTACCATGCCCCAACTGGTGAGGGTTTGGGATAAATAAATAAATAAATGTGTGATGAAAAGTCTATGAAAAATGTTCCTGCAACTCACTTGATGTATTACCGCTGGATAGAGTGTAACTATTAGTTTATGATCTCAATTGTTTGTTTCAAGTCTTCTTCAATCCAGCATGATGTTGAAGTTGTAAAATATGGTGCCATTAATAGGAACAAGAGAAAGGATGTACCAGCCTCTCATGTCACTTATTACTAAAACAGGTCTTCTTTTATTTAAAGTTTAATTTGCCAAAACTGACATTTAGTTAAACTTAGTGCAGTTGTAGTTATATATAACGTTAACTATAGACTCAATATATTATAGACTACAGTATAATAATACTTTAATTCCTATTTTCCAATAACAAATAATATATGGTAGTTATTTGTTTATATATATGGTGGGGTTATCCCTTTTGTGTCCTTCATCCTGACGGCAAATTAAATCAAATCTTTTGCGAGTCATGGTGAAACAGAATAATAAAAAACAATCTGCATCAGGAGTCATACATGTTATTGATTTAACCTAAATATTTGTTTTGTTTTTTGTTGTAGAAGAGAACCTGGCCATTGAAGGAAAAGCCGCACAGTCATCAGTGTTTGAGATTGGCGATGCATATAAGGCCATTGATGGGAATCGGGCCTCCATCTGGGCTGAGCGTTCCTGCAGTCACACAGACAATGATTTGAACCCCTGGTGGAGGCTGGCTCTGCCCAAAACACACAAAGTGTTTTCTGTTAAGATAACCAACCGAAGTGTAGGCCCTGAACGACTCGATGGAGCCGAGATCCGCATTGGAGATTCTCTTGGAAACAATGGTGCTGACAATCCCAGGTAACGTAGAGCCTGTCCTATTACAATACTAATATTACAAAGTCACTAAATTGGTATTTAGTTGCAACACGTTTGAGGAACATTATTCAGTTTTTCTCTCAAGTTTACCTGGTGATACATTTTGGATTAAAACTCCTTGTATTGCCAAGAAATAGGATTGGAGCGGAATACCCTTCATTTATGAATGATTCCTCCAATGTGTTCTGATCTGATCACAGAAATGGACAAATACCAAGGTCGCCAAATTAAAGGCCTGATTGAGGGTCGTCAATTGTGATTCTGTGAGATGATTTGAAAACATTTATTTAAACATTACTGAAATATAAATATTGTTCATTATCAAGCCCTAATTAAAATATCTGCAACCAACATTCTAACCAAGTAAAGCGTAGAAACCTAATGACGCTTTGAGTGCATGTTGAACTTAAAATGAAAAGCCTATTACTTCAGTAAACCCTTCCTGAGGTTAACGTAGTTATTTCTGCTTCTTCTACCAGGTTTGCTTTAATCACCAGAATCCCGGCAAGTGAAACTGTTGAGTTCCAGGTTCCCAACGGGATGGACGGCCGCTATGTTTACATCGGTGTCCCTGGAAGAAAGGAGTACCTGACCCTCTGTGAGGTGGAGGTGTATGGCTCTGCACTGGATTAGCATTCAATGTAATGGATTTGCAAAGATGCTGTAATGTGTACACAAAGCATCCCAAATAAAATGTGCATCTTAAATATCATTGTTTGCATGACGTCAAGATTTACTGGTGGAGATTGCAACAAAAGTCTGCCTTGACTTTTGCTTTTACACGGGACTTGTACACCTTTTGGGAATGTGCTTGTGTTATGTCATGAGAAAATAACTGATTTTTATTTTCCTATCAATCATTTAAGACCAGTGAAAGCAATGGTTCTCAAGGCACGTTTTTTATTTGTTTAAATACAGACAAAATAGACAAATATTATAAAAGACATCTTAAATCTTTCTTACCCAAAGTTAGATCAGAAGATCAATCCCCATCATGTCTGTAAGAGTGGTGTCTTGATAACTGAAGTGCCACAGACAATATTCAAGTTCAAACAACTAATGTATGTCTGGAGGCCCAAACAAAGACCAGTTTCCTCTGTATGCCTGAGCCGTTTATGTGTTTTCTGTAGAAAGCTTTAATAACAAGATTTCCTTTGGCAGAAAATACAATCAGACAGAAAGAGAACCTTGTTAAGGCCATACAGTTGTATTTAAAAAAGAAATCGGATATTTACAAAAAAGTTCTGACAGGGCACAGTTAGAGGCAGTCTACTTGTTTTGCCGTAAAAACACAACTCTTTCTGTCATTTTATAACTGGATTAAGAATGGAAGCTTGCCTGCTGAAAGCTGAATGATATGCAGTAACAATTGTATTTCAAAGCTTCCAAACATGGGAAGAGTTTTCCCTCTGGTACTTTTACTCAAGTAGAAGATCTGAGTACTTTTCCCACCTCTGCATACGGAATCATATAAACATATATTTCTCTTGCATTTGTAGCTATGAGACAATATATATATATAATATATATGTCAATGTGATAAACTAAATCCTCGTTAAATGAAACTGTTGGATCAGTGCAGTTATCGCTCTGTGATTAAAGCAATGGTTGCGCAAACATGAACTCATATGAACGTTTCATCAGTGTGTCCTTAGATGACCACTGGAACCTTGATCTGTTGACTGGGTTCATGTGCCTGGGAGTATACTACATGGTATTCAGTGATTGGATGCTGATCATGATTATTGATTGACTTTGGGGGAAGATATCAAACAAATAGCTCAGCTTTAAGGGTTTTTATCTACAGACACTTCTTGAAGTTCTGAGATCAAGTAACTATTAGTTTATGATCTCAATTGTTTGTTTCAAGTCTTCTTCAATCCAGCATGATGTTCAAGTTGTAAAATATGGTCCCATTGATAGGAACAAGAGAAAGGATGTACCAGCCTCTCGTGTCACTTATTACTAAAACAGGTCTTATTTAATATAAAGTTTCTGAATGACACATTTAGTTAAACTTAGTGCAGTTGTAGTTATATATAACTTTAACTATAGACTCAATATATTATAGACTATAATAATACTTGAATTCCTATTTTCCAATAATATATGGTAGTTATTTGTTTATATATGGTGGGGTTATCCCTTTTGTGTCCTTCATCCTGACGGCAAATTAAATCAAATATTTTGAGTCACAGTGAAACAGAATAATAAAAAACAATCTGCATCAGGAGTCATACATGTTATTGATTTAACCTAATTCTTTGTTTTATTTTTTTGTTGCAGAAGAGAACCTGGCCATTCAAGGAAAAGCCGCACAGTCATCAGTGTATGGGAGTCGCGATGCATATAAGGCCATTGATGGGAATCGGTCCCCCACGTCGTCCCAGGCTGAGTGTTCCTGCAGTCTCACAGCCTATGATTTGAACCCCTGGTGGAGGCTGGCTCTGCCCAAAACACACAAAGTGTTTTCTGTTAAGATAACCAACCGAGATGCATTCCACGAACGACTCAATGGAGTCGAGATCCGCATTGGAGATTCTCTTGGAAACAATGGAGCTGACAATCCCAGGTAACGTAGAGCCTGTCCTATTACAATACTAATATTACAAAGTCACTAAATTGGTATTTTGTTGGAACACGTTTGAGGAACATTATTCAGTTTTTCTCTCTCAAGTTTACCTGGTGATACATTTTGGATTAAAACTCCTTACATTGCCAAGAAATAGGATTGGAGCGGAATACCCTTCATTTATGAATGATACCTGCAATGTGTTCTGATCTGATCACAGGAATGGACAAATACCAAGGTCGCCAAATTAAAGGCCTGATCGAGGGTCGTCAATTGTGATTCTGTGACATGATTTGAAAACATTTATTTAAACATTACTGAAATATAAATATTGTTCATTATCAAGCCCTTATTAAAATATCTGCAACCAACATTCTAACCAAGTAAAGCATAGAAACCTAATGACGCTTTGAGTGCATGTTGAACTTAAAATGAAAAGCCTATTACTTCAGTAAACCCTTCCTGAGGTTAACGTACTGATTTCTGCTTCTTCTACAGGTTTGCTTTAATCACCAGCATCCCGGGAGGTCATACTGTTGAGTTCAAGGTTCACAACGGGATGGACGGCCGCTATGTTTACATAGGTGTCCCTGGAAGAAAGGAGTACCTGACCCTCTGTGAGGTGGAGGTGTTTGGCTCTGCACTGGATTAGCATTCAATGTAATGGATTTGCAAAGATGCTGTAATGTGTACACAAAGCATCCAAAATAAAATGTGCATCTTAAATATCATTGTTTGCATGACGTCAAGATTTACTGGTGGAGATTGCAACAAAAGTCTGACTTGACTTTTGCTTTTACAAAGGACTTGTACAACTTCTGGGAATGTGCTTGTGTTATGTCATGAGAAAATAACTGATTTTTTTTTTCCTATCAATCATTTAAGACCAGTGAAAGCAATGGTTCTCAAGGCAAGTTTTTTATTTGTTTAAATACAGACAAAATAGACAAATATTATAAAAGACATCTTAAATCTTTCTTACCCAAAGTTAGATCAGAAGATCAATCCCCATCATGTCTGTAAGAGTGGTGTCTTGATAACTGAAGTGCCATAGACAATATTCAAGTTCAAACAACTAATGTATGTCTGGAGGACAACACAAAGACCAGTTTCCTCTGTATGCCTGAGCCGTTTATGTGTTTTCTGTAGAAAGCTTTAATAACAAGATTTCCTTTGGCAGAAAATACAATCAGACAGAAAGAGAACCTTGTTAGGGCCATACAGTTGTATTTAAAAAAGAAATCGGATATTTACAAAAAGGTTCTCACAGGGCACAGTTAGAGGCAGTCTACTTGTTTTGCCATAAAAAACACAACTCTTTCTGTCATTTTATAACTGGATTAAGAATGGAAGCTTGCCTGCTGAAAGCTGAATGATATGCAGTAGAAATTGTATTTCAAAGCTTCCAAACATGGGAAGAGAATTGTCCAAAGACTCTTAAAACACTGCTGGCCTCTAAAGAAGCATTTCAACAACTTTTGAAAACTACAACTACAGCAACATGTGGATTAATGAAGTGTAATATAATCAACACTTAAATCAGACTTTAGTTCCACCTGGAGTGAATTCACCAGCTACTCTGCAGTATACAAAGTCATTCAGACTAGCTGCACCTTTACCAGCTTTGAGAACACTTTCATGATCAATCATTATAAAACATATCATATATATTATTCTGAAATGGACCAATCTGCACAACGACTACTTTTACTGTCTTTCACTATATTTTGATGAGAATACTTTTCTACTTTCACTTGAGGAACATTTTGAATGCAGGACTTTTACTGTAACAGAGTATTCCTACACTCTGGTACTTCTACTTTTACTCAAGTACAAGATCTGAGTACTTCTACTCTTACTCAAGTACAAGATCTGAGTACTTCTGCTTTTACTCAAATACAAGATCTGAGTATTTCTACTTTTACTCAAATACAAGGTCTGAGTACTTCTACTTTTACTCAAGTACAAGATCTGAATACTTCTACTTTTACTCAAGTACAAGACCTGAGTACTTCTACTTTTACTCAAGTACAAGATCTGAGTACTTCTACTTTTACTAAAGTACAAGATCTGAGTACTTCTACTTTTACTCAAGTACAAGATCTGAGTACTTCTACTTTTACTCAAGTACAAGATCTGTGTACTTCTACTTTTACTCAAGTACAAGATCTGAGTACTTCTACTTTTACTCAAGAACAAGATCTGAGTACTTCTGCTTTTACTCAAATACAAGATCTGAGTACTTCTACTTTTACTCAAGTACAAGATCTGAGTACTTCTACTTTTACTCAAGTACAAGATCTGAGTACTTCTACTTTTACTCAAGTACAATATCTGAGTACTTCTACTTTTACTCAAGAACAAGATCTGAGTACTTCTGCTTTTACTCAAGTACAAGATCTGAGTACTTCTACTTTTACTCAAGTACAAGATCTGAGTACTTTTCCCACCTCTGCACACGGCATCATATAAACATATATTTCTCTTGCATTTGCAGATATGAGACAATATATATATAATATATATGTCAATGTGTGTTACGGTTGCTGTTTGTCTGCTCCTTAATCTGCTGAGATTGTTTGCAGCTGTGTGCGTGTGTGTGATTATGCAAATGAGATGTGTGGTTGCCCCAACATCATTGGCTGTCATCTCCTGGTCCACTTCCGAGGACACTGATTGGAGCACGCCGAGCCCGACGTTCTCCAATCCCTGTGCAAGCCCAGCGCACACCTGCTGGAGAGGACTACAAAGCTGGGGACAATCATTACTCTGGAGGCTCTGTTGAGTGAACAGATGCCTCTCGCTATTTGCTCTTCATTCTGGGGGTTAACTTGTGTGGACCGTGTTATTGTGATTAGATGTGCTTAGATTAGTGTGGTTAGTAGTGTCTGGAGTAGCTTAGTTAGAGTGTAGAGTAGTTTAGTTAGTGTTTAGAGTAGCTTAGGATTTTGTGACTGCCTTTTAGTTTAGCTGTGTGTTTTGTATATATTTCTTGTGTTAGTCTGTACCACTGTTAAAGTGAGGTTTTGTTTCATTCTTTATTTAGTATATTAGTATTTAATTCTCTGAATGCCTTTAGACTCCTTTTGAGTCCTCCCTTTGTTTGGTTGTTTGTCAACCTGTGCCCTTTTGGCCCTTTTGTTTGTTCAGGCTGCACGCCTTCCCTTTTGTTTACCGCTGCTGTTTGTAAATAAATCACTTTATAATTATACCAATTCCACTCTGGTCGTGTCGTTTCCCTTTGGATCCCCTAGCCCAATAGGGAACGTAACACGTGGGGTCTCATCCGGGATACTAAATACTTTCCTGGGGTTATAAGTGGTTTTTGTACAGCTAAAAACAAATTGGTAAGGTGGGCAGATTTAACTGAGTATGGCATCCTTCAACTTAGAGTCGTTCCTAGTCTGGCCGTCCTATGAGGAGCTGGACCGGTGTTGTAAGAACGATTTGAGGGAGATAGCGCGGCACTTCAGTCTGGTGGTGAGTCGGCAATTATTAAAGAAGGAGTTGAAGGCGTTGGTGGTGGATGAGATGGTGCGAAGAGAGGTACTTGTACCGGCTGTATCAGCTGAGCTACCCGTGTCCGAAGTTCCCACTGAGGGCCTGTCACATCCGAGGATTGAGGCGGAGTTTACCTTTACTGAAGGAAGGGGTAGTGACAGCGAGGGGGGCGAGCCGTGTGAGGCACCGCTCACGCCGCCTCGCAGATGTCCACCCTCTCCTGTTGGTAGTACAGATTCCCGGGAGGGGGCTAAACTCAAGGTCCGTCTCGCCCGGCTCCAGTTGGAAGTCAAGGACAGGCAGCTTCGGTGGGAAGCTAACGACAGGGAGAAAGCCAGGCAGTTACAGTTGGAGATACGAAAGTTGGAAATGGACAAGGAAGTCCGGAAATTGGAAGTGGACAAAGAGGTCCGGATCCGGATACGGCAGATGGAGCTAGACTCCGAGCTGCGCGCATCCGGTGCTTTTGGCCGTGTCGGAGAAAGTTCTCCAGTTAATCCCCACCCACCTGCCTTCAACGTAGTCAAAAATATTTCGTTAGTGCCGCTTTTCCGTGAGACTGAGGTGGATGCGTACTTTGATGCTTTTGAGCGCATTGCAGTGGCCCTACGGTGGCCGGCGGAAGCCTGGGCTCTTTTAGCCCAGTGCAAACTTTATGGAAGAGCTCAGGAAGCGGTTGCTGCTCTTTCGCTAGAGGACGCTCTAGATTACGACTTGGTGACGGGGGCCATTCTCAGGGTATATGAATTAGTTCCCGAAGCGTATCGACAGAAATTTAGGAACCACAGGAAGGGTCTTAATCAGACACATGTCGAGTTCGCCAGGGAGAAGGGAATGATGTTCACTAAGTGGGTTGCTTCATGTAAAGCGGCGGATTATGCTGCTTTGAGGGAATTGATCATGTTGGAGGAGTTCAAGAGATGTTTGCCTGATCGTATTGTGGTATACTTGAATGAACAGAAGGTAACCTCTCTCTCTGCTGCCGCCGTGTTGGCTGATGAATATGTACTCACCCATAAATCTGTGTTTTCTCCTGTGTATACCGAGAGGTCCCGCCGGGTGTCCGACGCCCCATTTACCGGACGGTTGAATGTGCATGATGTAGTTACAGAGGAGAGAGAGAGCCTTTATGGTCACCAACCTGGACATGTCATCGCCAACTGTGCAGCCCCGACGCATAAGGAGCAGCCACAAAACATGTCCCCCCCCCCCCCCAAAAGGCATTGGCCTGATTAAAGGTGAGCCATTCCTTATCCCGGCATCTGACCGTGACGATGGTGAGATAGATCCCTTTTTTAAGCCTTTTGTGTCCGTGGGGTTAATATCCTTAACTGGGGAGTCTGCCGATCAGAGACCTATGCGCATATTACGAGACACTGGAAGTTCCCAGTCTGTGATTGTTGCCTCCGCACTGCCATTTTCCGACCAGTCAGCCTGTGGTTATGGTTCCACATTATGCGGCATTGAGATGGGTTATATCCCACGGCCCGTACACAAGGTACATGTACAGTCAGACCTAGTAACCGGTTTCTACCCAGTCGCTGTGTGTCCAGCGTTACCGTTAAAAGGGATAGGGTTTTTAATGGGAAATGACATTGCGGGTAGCAAGGTGACCCCTGCACTCAGGGATAACTCGGATGCTTTCTTGCCTGAGCCTACGTTTGGGCCGGTGCTCCCATACAAGGTTGTGCCCGAGGGAAAGCCAGTAATTGTGGCTTCCCCTCCTCATGAGGATGTCGCGAGCACGGGGCAACCCGTCGGCTCAGACAAACCTTTCGACTTTCCGACTCTCTCCGTAATCCGAGAGTGTCTGCGGATACTCCTCTTAGTTTTGGTGCTAGTTCTACAGCACGTTGAGATCTGGGTAGGACTCAGCCTGTGGCCAATCATAGTCATGTTTCTATGTTATGATCCCTACGTAGCCTGTCTTAGCGTACAGAAGCATGATCAGCGTCTCATGCGCTGGGCTCTGATCATGCGGAACTACAAAACAAGACATCCCTCTTAAACAGAGCTCAGAGAACGCGTTGGCTGATGTAGTGTTCAGGTTGGTATGCGATGTTTGAGTGTGAGATGTTAGTGTGTGTTATTAAGAGGTTGTTGGTGTGTTAGGTTCACAAAATTGTGGGTTTGTGTTTTAAGGGGGGGGGGGGGGTGTTACGGTTGCTGTTTGTCTGCTCCTTAATCTGCTGAGATTGTTTGCAGCTGTGTGCGTGTGTGTGATTATGCAAATGAGATGTGTGGTTGCCCCAACATCATTGGCTGTCATCTCCTGGTCCACTTCCGAGGACACTGATTGGAGCACGCCGAGCCCGACGTTCTCCAATCTCTGTGCAAGCCCAGCGCACACCTGCTGGAGAGGACTACAAAGCTGGGCACAATCATTACTCTGGAGGCTCTGTTGAGTGAACAGATGCCTCTCGCTATTTGCTCTTCATTCTGGGGGTTAACTTGTGTGGACCGTGTTATTGTGATTAGATGTGCTTAGATTAGTGTGGTTAGTAGTGTCTGGAGTAGCTTAGTTAGAGTGTAGAGTAGTTTAGTTAGTGTTTAGAGTAGCTTAGGATTTGGTGACTGTTGCCTTTTAGTTTAGCTGTGTGTTTTGTATATATTTCTTGTGTTAGTCTGTACCACTGTTAAAGTGAGGTTTTGTTTCATTCTTTATTTAGTATATTAGTATTTAATTCTCTGAATGCCTTTAGACTCCTTTTGAGTCCTCCCTTTGTTTGGTTGTTTGTCAACCTGTGCCCTTTTGGCCCTTTTGTTTGTTCAGGCTGCACGCCTTCCCTTTTGTTTACCGCTGCTGTTTGTAAATAAATCACTTTATAATTATACCAATTCCACTCTGGTCGTGTCGTTTCCCTTTGGATCCCCTAGCCCAATAGGGAACGTAACAATGTGATAAACTAAATCCTCGTTAAATGAAACTGTTGGATCAGTGCAGTTATCGCTCTGTGATTAAAGCAATGGTTGCGCAAACATGAACTCATATGAATGTTTCATCAGTGTGTCCTTAGATGACCACTGGAACCTTGATCTGTTGACTGGGTTCATGTGCCTGGGAGTATTATACATGGTATTCAGTGATTGGATGCTGATCATGATTATTCATTGACTTTGGGGGAAGATATCAAACAAATAGCTCAGCTTTAAGGGTTTTTATCTACAGACACTTCTTGAAGTTCTGAGATCAAGTAACTTCAAGTTATTTTGTTGGGAAAAAATCTCTATTCTCACCGTGAATCAGGGTAAGCATTGCAATTCTCATTCCTACTACTTTATTTAAAAATCTTGTATGTTTCAAACATATTGTATTAATATTAATGTTTTGCAGCGGTGGAAGAAGTATTATTTTCAAACTGGACAACTGTAATGCACTTTTCAGTGACCTCGTGAAAAAAACTACTGACAGCTCAACCAAAACTCTGCGGATAACCAGAACTAAGAAGAGAGAACACATTAGTCACAAGTTAGACACTTCTATTGTTTGTTTGGTGGCTCATCTAAACTCTCCTGTCATTTCAGATCCCGCCTTCCTCCAGGCCCTTGTAATCAGCTCACTTCCCTCACCTGGTCTCCCCAGCCCTTCCCCTCACCTGTTACTCATTCCCTCATCACTCCACAGTATTTATACCACCTCACTATCACTGGTCCTTTGCCAGATTGTCTTGTTGTTTCCGCCAAGCTCTCCAGTGAGTGTTGTTCTCTAACCTAGATTTTTGTCCTGCCCGGTTTTTGATCCCTGCCTGCCTGTTTACGGATCTCCAGTTCCTGCCTGCTCCCTGTCTGGTTTTGGTTGCCTGTCTGATGGATTTCCTGGTTTTGACCCTGCCTGTCCCTGACCTGAATAAACTGAACATTGCAATACACTGGTTGTATCTGAGTCGTGCTATTGGGTTCTGATCTGTATCTGTGATCGTGACATTAGTCCCATTTTAGCCGCTCTTTACTGGCTTCCTGTTTACTTTAGGATTGATTTGAAGGTCCCCCTCCTGACATATAAGGCCCTTGATGGGCAAGCTTGGAGGAGGGATGTAGCCTAGATCAAGAAATCAGATTCAGAGGGACAGACAGGTTAGTTATGTTTCACTTTCAACTAGTGTTGCACGGTGTAGGCCTACCGATACTTGAAAGGTACCATGATACCCTGCCGTTAAAAACGTTACGATTCCTCCGTTTAATTAGTATCGATACTTTAAGAATGACGGGGAAAAGTACTCCGGTGAGAAAGCGCCGTTTTAATAAGAGCCTTGTGTGTTCAGCGCTCTGCTTCCACTCCCTGCACTGCAGCCGTGCCTGCAGTCCCTCCCCTCTCAAGCACGCTCTAAGTCCCTCCCCTCTCAAGCACGCTCTAAGTCCCTCTCCTCTCGTGCACGCGCTAGCTGCCAGAGCATGTGAGAAAGCGAGAAGCATGTGGCGCATTCACACCGCAGTACTTTTCCCACAAAGGTTCATGAGAACTTAGTTCATGAGAACTCTTTAGTTCTCATGAACGAAGTACAGATCGCGTTCACACCAGAATAAGTCCCTGGGGGAGGATTAGGCAAATGAAGCCGCTGACGTCACTTCTTCTTCTTCTGCTTTGGATTTACTGGCAGTCCGCAAACCACTTCACGGCGTATACTGCCGCCCAAAGTCCCCGGCCGGAAGTCCCCGGAGTTGGGGACTGGCTTCATTAGAAGCTGCTGGGACTCCCAGCAGCTTCTAATGAAGCCTTCCGAGTAGATCGCCAGAACGCCGACACCTCCTGATTTCCACCGCTCCCATGTTTTATTTTGTGTTGCCATAAGTTAGTCTCTCTGCGTTTCTGCGCTGGCCTAATGCTAATGCTAATAATGCTAATGCGAGGATAATAAAATGGCGGCTTCACAAAACATTTTGGGAGTTTTACGGGGCGTGGTTTGCAATCCGCCCAGCCAATCAGAAATATAGCTCTTTTCTCACAAGAGAGCCGCGGTAAAAAGGTTCTCATGAACTAATTTTAGTACCGGCTCTTTTTGGTGTGAACGCGACAAAAGAGTTCTCATGAACTAAGTTCTCATGAACCTTTGTGGGAAAAGTACTGCGGTGTGAATGCGCCTATGGCTGCAAGTGGGCGTGCAACTGCCGCTGCGCCTCGGCTTGTTGACTAAAAAGACGCCAGAAGCGAAAAACAAAAAAGTTGTTTATAGATGATGCTTAATTGTATTTAATACAAATTCCAGTCATTTATTTTATTTATTGTTCTCATTGTTTAAAAGTTTGTGTTATGGTTCTGGTGTGAAATAAAGCACAATAATTACATTTAAGACTGTTTCCCTTTTTTTAAGAAAAGTATCGAAAAATAATTGGAATCACAATTCTTGACTTGGTATCTGTATCGAAACCAAAATGTTGGTTTCGTGACAACACTACTTTCAACATTGCAATGTGTGCTGCTTTTATCGGAATAATCTCAAAAATGAGTTGGAAGATTCGACACCCTGTCAAGTCAGAAAAATAATTCAAAACTGTCCTGAGCAATAAAACACAACACATATTCTTTGAAGCGTTTATGCTGTTTGCACATTTCAAGCTCTGAATGGGTAAGAAGAACTAAGAACATCCATATCATTCACCTGTTTGCAACCTATAAATGATGTATCACTTGTATATAGACTCTTATGGCACTACTTCTATTCTATTTTATTGTATTTTATCTGTTTTATTGTGTTGCACTGTTGGAGCCTGGGACCTAAGATTTTCATTGACATAACTACACTTTATGTACGAATGACAATAAAAGCCTTGAACTCTGAATAGTTCTATTTTCTGATCGTTTCAGGTTAATCTCCAGATAAGGTTGTAGAGAGGTCTGTTTTCAACTCACGCAACTTCTGAGGTCTTGTTTTCTTGCCCCATTGCACTTCCTTTTTAAAAATGCTGCTGTGTTTCCAGATCTCCATAATTAACTTGGTTAGTGCAATACTATAATTACCAATAGGAATTATGGCAAAACTATGAAAACAACATAAAATCGGTAATGAGCTATAATTATGGTTTAACCATAAAATAACCCTTTGCAGAAGTGAGAAAATGTTCTCTTTTTCCACATAAAAAACGCCACACGCAAAAAACAATATTTGGTCCTCACAAATGTAGAAACACAAGAAGTATAACACACACGTCTCGTAACTCGGGGATATACTGTATTTCCTCTGCCCCCGCGCCCACTAACACATTATAAACCCTCCGTCTTTCCCCTCCTTTACTGAAACACACACACAAACTGCCAGCTGTGCACACACACACACACACACACACACACACACACACACACACACACACACACACACACCGGCTCATTAGCTGACCCAGACTCCGGCTCCTGCCCTGCGGTGTGTCTCTGAGGAACAAAGGTTAAAAGGTAAAATCTCAGGGTTTGTCAGTGTGTGGGATTGGAGGCTGACGCTGATCTCATTTCTCTTTAACCTGGGGGGGTCTAAGGTGCATCTTCCTGCAAAAGCTGACCATCAACGGCTGCAAACATGACAAAGAATCAGTGGAAATAGGATGTAAAAGGCTGTTAAACACCTGATCTTTTGAAAGAACAACCATAACATCTGTTTGCAACTCAATATTCCAATTACTGCATATAGACTATTCCGCACTATTTCTATGACTTCAATTGTATTGTATTTACTTGCACTATTTTCTGTTTTATTGTGTTGAACTGTTGGAGCCTGTGACCTAAGATTTTCATTGACATAACTACACATTACATGTCATTTGTTAGACGCTTTTATCCAAAGCGACTTACATACATTCAGTACTGTGGACAATCCCCACAGGAGCAATTTGGGGTGAAGGGTCCCAGGGACACAACGACATGCTGACTGCAGTGGGACTTGAACTTGCTATCTCCTGATTCGAAGTCCAGCACACTATCCACTAGGGATAATAATAATAATAATAGCTTGGATTTATATAGCGCCTTTCAAGGGACCCAAGGTCGCTTTACAAGTAATAGGGCAAAAACAAACATAACAAAACAAAAGTCAGACAGACAAAACAACAAATCGATTTAGGGGCCGAAAGCCTTGGCAAACAGATGGGACTTGAGGGCCCTTTTGAAGGCGTCAAGTGTGGGGATGTTGCGAATCTCCGTAATGTAATGGATGTAACGATATATCGAATATCGCGATATCGCGGTAAATAAATGTCTCAATACCGTCGTGAGACTGACCAAATTTAACCAGATGGTCCCATTGAGATCATCGATCTCTTTTTCAAGGGAGACCTGTCCAACATGGCAGCAAGTAGGTTACAACATGAACATAAAACAACAGATAACACAAAAGGACATCGTATTTACAGGGCTACATTTACACACCTAGAGACATTGACAAGTACCAACAGTATATTTATATCTCGCCCTGTCAATAAGCTTCACCTTCTAGGCAAAAACTGCATTGTTTTTGAAGTGGTGGAGAGACAATGCACAGTTTGACCCACTGCTGTCACCCATGGCCAAAGCATATCTCTCTGTCCCAGCAACATCAGTACCAAGCAAGAGAGTTGTTTCCACAGCAGGGGATATTGTAAACGCCCAAACATCCCAGCTTCTACCTGGAAATGTGGACATGCTCATATTCCTAAAAGATAACCTTGATGATGCTGAGTGAGTGAGTTAGAGTTGAGTTACTTGAAAAACTAAAGTGAAACTTGATTTATTCTATTGCAGGGTCTGATTATTATATTGTTGACACTTTAAAATACTACTATCCTTTTAAAATGCTGTACAAATCAGATTTATTATTTAATAAAGGAAAAAAAATTCAAGTAAAAAAAAATCATATTTTTTTCTTTATTTTTCAATATCGCGATAAATATCGATATTATTGTACCGTGAGTTTTTGGTATCGTTACATCCTTAATTATTATAGTAACTGTACACATATTTAATTAGCAAGAAGCTAAGTTTGCAGCTCGAGTTTGTTCTCTGATACAGCTCAACAGAAATAGTCAGAATCATCCAAAAAGATGATCAATAATCAATCTATAATCAAACTATATTGGAACACCAGACTCTTTTTAGCTCCTGAAAGAAGAAGACACATTGTGAGTCCCTTTAAGAGTAATGAAAATACTTAAGGAATGTAATTACAGTCATAAAGTGGAGGATAAAATGCTGTACAAATCAGATGTATTATTTAATAAAGAAAAAAAAATTCAAGAAAAAAAAAATTCACATTTTTTCATATGGAGCTACACTGTAGCTATGTACGAATGACAATAAAAGCCTTGAACCTTGATCAACGGCTGCAAAAAGGACAAAGAATAAGTCGAAAGAGGATGTAACAGACCGCTTCTTATGTCTGACTTTTCTTCTGCTCTGGGCAAAAGCTCTGACTGTGAAAAGAAAGATGTCGCCATCTAAGAAATGCCAACGTTCCTGACATCTGCAAACCTTCTTACTTTTCTCCACGGCTTCACGGGAGATTCACATTTCAAATGCCAGAGGGGGTTTGGCAGTGTGGGGATATTTCAGGAGGGCTGATTGGATCAAGCAGCAGGCGCTACAGTTCATCCCCTCGCCGCCCCATCGCTCAGCCACAGAGCGAGGGAATAAAAGTGACAGAGTGCAATCACTGTCTCTTATCTTCCAATGAGGAGAATGGGTAGGGATGAGATTGAGTGACCGGCCGGCTGTGGCGTGTCTCCCGTGTCAGCCTTATTGAATTATGACTTGCCAGGAAGTGGCATGTTATGAGCTGCGGCGAGATATCGAGGGCGTGGATTCAGTACGAGGCAGAAAAGTAGCCGAAATGAAACCTGTCTGTATGTAAAGTTCACAGTGTTTTTCATTGGGTAATGTGATTTGAAAGGATATTGGATTGGCTGTGAAGAAAAGACGAGCTAAAAAAGGGTTTCAGGTAATGTGTTACATGAGTCTGTAATTGTAGTCCTGATGAAATACTCAAATAAAATAAACAATAGCGGTGAAATTCTAATTGGCTTAAAAGGACAGATACAGACACATAGCTCCAATACCTTTCATTGCATTGCTGACCTTTAAGCAAACAGTTAACACATCCAAACAGAGAACAACATGAGATGCATTAAGGGGAGAGCTCTGAGGCTCAACCATAGCGTGTGTTCACTTAGTCCACATTTAAAATATGAGCTTCTCGGCAAGAAAACATTTTAATGTCAGCCTCCTATTTGTGTTTTCAGGTCAAGATGAAAGACTTCTGAATATCTGAGTCTTTGAAGTCTTTTGTTTACCTGTTGTATTAGCCATATGAAATGTGTAACAAACTCACAAAATGGCAATCCAGATAGCACAGACCTCCGCAAAGGCCAATGGTGCATTTACTGGTTCTTGGGATGGTCCTATATCCTGATGAAAGTCATTATTCCAACTAGGGTGTGAAACAACATACTACGAATAAACATGGGTGCATTTCACTGCTCAGACAATACGTTGATACCCGTCTCCAAGTTATTATTATTCCTTCCTTGTGGATTTCTTCCAGTCGGGACCTAGTTTTCCCTTTATTCAGACGCAACACTATGACCTACCTCGCAATGTTGAAGAAAGTAAAACATAATAAGTGTATTCCAAGATAAATACGATCCATTACAAAATTAAATGAGTTCTTCCTTGCCTCGTGCTACATCCTTAAAGCCCCTGTCACACTGTCCCGACATGTACACCCGATGGACACACGAATATTGAATTGTGAATTTCGCACGAAGATGGCCCCGAACCACACACGAAGGCAATTTAAGACATACAACTGCAACGAAAGTAACAAAAACAATTATGTTAAAGTACTATGATACTGTACTGATATTTTCAGACTTTGTTCTTTACTTTCTCCGTCTTTATATGTAGAAGATATTACGTTTTCTCCGTCATGTTGTTGTTTCCATAGCAACAACAACTTCCTGTCAACTCGCCTTCAAAATAATATATTATATCCTTTTCAGTTTCACAGAACACAAATTGGGTTATTTACATAATATGTTTACATGATTTTGTTGTGCAATAAAACATTACATTGCATTTAGCTGACGCTTTTATCCAAAGCGACTTACAATAAGTGCGTTCGACCAACAAAATAGAAACTTGAAGAAAACAGAATGATATAAGTACATCAGGTTTCATAGAACAAAAACATTTCAAGTGCTACTCAACTGGCTTTAGATAAGCCAGTCCTTTGTTAGTATATAAGTGCTTTGTTAATAGTTCTATCGCTCGAAGTGGAGTCGAAAGAGATGAGTTTTCAGTCTGCGCCGGAAGGTGTGTAAGCTATCTGCTGTCCTGATGTCAATGGGGAGCTCATTCCACCATTTTGGAGCCAGGATAGCAAACCCACGTGTTTTTGCTGATGGGAACTTTGGTCCCCTTCGCAGCGAGGACACACGATAAAGGAAATGTTCAAATTCGGCTCTGATCGTAGCAACATCGGGCCATTCGTGAGGGCATCTTAAGCCTTCGTATGACCGCCGGTGGAGTTTCTCAGGCTCCAGCAGCAACTTCGTGAGCGGTGGCAAAATCTTTGGCATGCCAAAAAATAGCCGAAGGACCTTGCGAAGGTTCATTTTCGTGTTGAATTCGTTTGTCAATTTTGCCCTTCGTAAGGCCATCGTTAGGGCATCTTGTTATCATCGGTGCCATCGGGCATTCGCCCCGATCAGAGTGAGGGCGAATGCACCGATGATAACACAAAGATGACACGACTTGACAAGATGCCCTCACGAGTGCCTTACGAAGTTGCCGCTCACGAAGTTGCTGCCGGAGCCTGAGAAACTCCACCGGCGGTCATACGATGGCTTAAGATGCCCTCACGAATGGCCCGATGTTGCTACGATCACAGCCGAATTTGAACATTTCCTTTATCGTGTGTCCATCGGGTGTCAATTTTGGGACAGTGTGACAGGGGCTTTAACCAAGTTTCATTAGAACAAACTAAAACCCTAGCTGAAAACATAGTTATAGCTATCCCCTCATCCCTATCAAGCATTTTAGGGTCTTTAAGCTCATTGTTTTGGTTTCACAGCTCGGAATTTCTTAGATATTCTTCACTGACTTTGTTTTCTGCAACAGCAGGAAGCTGTTGTCTGGAAACTCTAAAAATCCAATGTACACAAGCTCATAATCACCAGACAACAGGCAGACAAAGTTGGCGACAAGCTGGAGAACACAGTGAACCATTTAGCTGCTAAACAGCCAGATATTCCCCTCAGACCCACACAGAGATAAAGGGGTCAGGTAGAGTCACGACTCCAAATGAATGTTAATGCTGCTCTGTGTCTGTTGGGTGCATAAATAGACAGCTGCTTTCTAACGCTTTCACCATATCAATTTTACACGGCGAAATCAGTATTTACAGCTTGTTCCAGAGCAGCAACACATCCATTCTTTCTTTTAGTTGTGATATATTTTTTGCTTGAATCTGACTCTAACTTGATGAAAATGGCAAGTTTAAACTATAGCATCTTTATTTTGATTTGATATCATGGCTTGCAGTTGGGGAAGAAATAATGCGTTAATGCAAAAAATAAAAGATTTTCCCATTATCACAACGTGACGTGAATGCATCATCCCCATGTAGGAGCTTAAGGATGATACAAGCTGCACTCTGCTGCAAAGTGGACGCAAAAACCTTTTACATCACACATGGCTGTATGTTAATATTACAAAATATGGTTAAAGCAGGTTTAAGTGCTGCCATTACATCCTTGCTAGCCCTTGTTTAATGCATGTTTCTCTTGTATATGCATTTGTTTGAACCCATCTGTTATGTGTGAAGGGCCTGTATGTTATCTGATAACCAACAGATCCTGCAACGGATTGTTTGTGCTGTTTGAGCTGGAACATTTCTCCTATTTCTTCCCATTTTCTAATTTTCTTTTCTATTTCACGCTTTCTGCTATCCTCTCCATATCAGCAACTTGACTTGTGTGGCTGACCCTCATTGAGCAAGGTAACGTACAAGGACGGCAATTATCAAAGGTACATTGAAGCCGGATATGGACTGGGATTGGCGGAAAATTAGACGCTGTATTTCTATGCAGATATATGGGGGGCGTGTGACGCAGTGGACTAGTGTGTTGGTGTTCGGGTTAGGGGGGCACAGGTTCAAACCCCACTGCAGTCAGCATGTCGTTGTGTCCCTGGCCAAATTGCTTCTGTGGGGATTGCCCACAGTATTGAGTATGTAAGTCGCTTTGGATAAAAGCGTCTAACATGTGACATGTAATGTATATGGTGTACAGAGGTGGGAAGTAGTGGAGTACAAATACTTTGTTACTGTACTCAAGTACATTTTTCTGGTATCAGTACTTTACTCCACTACTTATTTTTCCGAAGACTTTTTACTTTCACTTCTTACATGTTGAACCCAAATACCTGAACTTTCTACTTCTTACATGTTGAACACAAATACCTGTACTTTCTACTTCTTACATCTTGAACCCAAATACCTGTACTTTCTACTTCTTACATGTTGAACACAAATACCTGTACTTTCTACTTCTTACATGTTGAACCCAAATACCTGAAATTTCTACTTCTTACATGTTGAACACAAATACCTGTACTTTCTACTTCTTACATGTTGAACACTAATACCTGTACTTTCTACTTCTTACATGTTGAACACAAATACCTGTACTTTCTACTTCTTACATGTTAAACCCAAATACCTGTACTTTCTACTTCTTACATGTTGAACACAAATACCTGTACTTTCTACTTCTTACATGTTGAACACAAATACCTGTACTTTCTACTTCTTACATGTTGAACCCAAATACCTGTACTTTCTACTTCTCACATTTTGCAAACAGCTGGTTCCTTTAGTCTGAATGTGTGTTTGGTGGCGTGATCATTATTCTTTAGAGTCATTGCGTGCCTATTGATTTGAACACGATCCGTGTATCCATCATTTCCTGGTCTTCTCTAAAGAATTGGGACCAATGAAAACGTTGTCATGTTGCCGTTGTTCAGCATGGAAACATTCATTAGCTAACAATGACATTATTGTTCTATTAAATTAATATAAAGGGAGGTCAGGTACTCTTTAAAACAGCTGCTAGTTATGGGTACTTTTTACTGAAGTACATTTCAAAGCCTCTTTACTTTTACTTGAGTAAAGAAGTTTAGTCAGTACTTCTACTTTCACCAGAGTACTTTTAAACACGAGTATCTGTACTTCTACTTGAGTAAAGGATGTTTTGCCATCTCTCATGGTGTAGATCAGGGGTGGGGAACCTCCGGCCCCCGGTCTGTATACGGCCCGCGAGACCATTTGGTACGGCCCTCGAGGTAATTTATAAACACACGCAAAAAAGAAAAAATTGTAAGAAATCTAGACCGAAAAAAAATAAAACAAGCGAGTGCCTGTTTTTCCTGGCCAAGGTCAGGGTCCTTGAACACAACACGAGCATAACGTGTCATCACGTGGTATATGTCTCGTCTGACAGGGGTGCAAATTTGACGGAGAGCAACAGAACGGCTCCGGGCCGGGACTTCACAAATTGCAGTACCCATAAGGAGCCGTACACATGCCGCAGTTTTTGCGTGGCTGTGTCTTTAGCTGAAAGCCCAGTGGCGATCTGTTCATCTGTCATACTGAGCATACAGTCAATAACTTTGTTGTTATTGGCATCTGGTTAGCTAGCTATGCTAACGAATATAAGAAGCTTTTTCTCCAACCAGTGAGGTAAAGGCACATCTTTATATGATCATTATAGTTATCAAAAAAATAAGAGAATAAAGTAAACAGGTATAAAATACTATATGACAGTAACAAAAAGTTGTTATTAATAAACAAGAATACAGTTTGAAAGGAGAGTGATTTGTAAAATATCCATAAAGAAAAATAAATCTGCTTCCAGTTCTGTTTCATATGGATGTTGGGAGATGTTTCCAAAGATCTCCTAATGTTGCTCTCAAAGTGCACCAGATTGATGCTTTTAACTTCAACATTTAAAAAAAAAAAATCTTCCCGGGGGAACATGCCCCCGGAACCCCCTAGAGGTGGTTAGGTCCCCCCCACTTAAATCATGTGCACATGGATAGGAAACGAAATACATTTGCACACATCTTGTGTGTCTATGTGCGAGTCATGGTAAGATATCTGGATTAAGAGGTTGCTTTTTCTTTGCACAGCATGAAAGAAAGGCCAAATGAATGAATTTTAGCATTTTTAAGCAGAGGTCAATAATTTGAACGGCCCTCAGAGGATGTTGAAAAAATGTAAATGGCCCTTGAGAGGAAAAAGGTTCCCCACCCCTGGTGTAGATGAAGGCTGAGTTACGGCTGTTGAGGTTTTATATGAAGGTGCATGAACGTGTACGGGATCTTTTATTACGTGCCCTGCCTTGAAATGAGCTCTCAATACCGAGCTGACCGCAGAGGGCAACAGTCAGGATACAGTAGAAAGGAGTCGATGAGAGGAGCATTTTCTCTCTGTTGACCATTTATGTGCGGTGTGAAATCACAGATATCGGCTGTCAGCTGTAATAAACAAACATCCAAAGGCATCAGGAGTGTCATCCTCCAACATCAGCAGCAGAGAGGGAGCTGCTGCCACTGCTGGCATTCACACTTTATTCCCACAACTCTTAAAACCCTGCAGCAGCTTGAATAATTACCAACAGAGAACACCGTGATACCCTTCATTTTGTCTGAATGTCTTTCTTCATCTCTCAGCTGACATTTGATTGATTTTCAGTGATGGCACCAACATTTAAAGGGCCAGTGTTCCATTTTAGGGGAAGAAATCGAATATAAAATGTCATCATTATGTTTTCAAGTGTGTATAATCACAGGAAACTAGTTGTGTTCATTGTTAGCTATATCTAAATTGGGGGCTAATGCTCTGTTATGGAGTTTCATATGCAGCAATGGCAGGTTTTCACTGGAGCTTTTTTACGTTCCCTTAATGCCACCGTAGTTCTCCGATACGCTTTTAAAACTGCGATAACACCAGCTTCTGCCAGAATGTCTTGCTCCTAAAGTCGATGTGGTATGAATGGCCTTTAAACAAAGTGAAGGTCCTGAAAGATAGTTCAACGTTTTGTAATACGGATTAATTTCTGTGTGAGTCTTGTAATATATATAATGAGGGGAGGGGTATTTAGTCGGTGGCAATCTTTAACTCCAACACTAGATATCGCCAAATCCTACACACTGTTCCTTTGATTAGACGTTAGGGAATTTTAAACGTCACATTGAAAAGCTGCTTTATTAAAACATGAAGAGTACTCTGATCTTCTTTAGTATTTAGTTCAGTAGATCTTTATAAAGTTCAACATCTAAACCACACTACAACTCCCATTCATTTTTTTTTGTGTATTCCCAATTTGAGCTTGTTTTTTATTTTGAAGCGATCTTTAAAAGTCAGTATCCGAATAAAAGTAATAATAATAATAAATGGAATTTATAAAGCGCCTTTCACGGGACCATAGGTCGCTGTACATCGTGGACAGACAAAACAAAACAGACAATGAGGAGCGAACAAAACAAGAAAAAAATAAAATAAAGGAAGCCAGGGGACCAGGAAAGGACTAGGGTCGAAGGCCATGGTGACCAGGTGCGTTTTTAGTGAGGATTTGAAGACGAATCTTCAATGAAAAGTAGGAATCATTTGTTTTTTGCACAAAACATTTACTTATTTGTCTGACGACTTTTTACTTTGACTTCTTTCATTTTGAACACAAATACCTGTACTTTCTACTTCTTACATGTTGAACACAAATACCTGTACTTTCTACTTCTTACATGTTGAACACAAATACCTGTACTTTCTACTTCTTACATGTTGAACTCAAATACCTGTACTTTCTACTTCTTACATTTTGAACACAAATACCTGTACTTTCTACTTCTTACATGTTGAACACAAATACCTGTACTTTCTACTTCTTACATGTTGAACACAAATACCTGTACTTTCTACTTCTTACATGTTGAACACAAATACCTGTACTTTCTACTTCTTACATGTTGAACTCAAATACCTGTACTTTCTACTTCTTACATGTTGAACTCAAATACCTGTACTTTCTACTTCTTACATTTTGAACACAAATACCTGTACTTTCTACTTCTTACATGTTAAACTCAAATACCTGTACTTTCTACTTCTTACATTTTGAACACAAATACCTGTACTTTCTACTTCTTACATGTTGAACACAAATACCTGTACTTTCTACTTCTTACATGTTGAACTCAAATACCTGTACTTTCTACTTCTTACATTTTGAACACAAATACCTGTACTTTCTACTTCTTACATGTTGAACACAAATACCTGTACTTTCTACTTCTTACATGTTGAACACAAATACCTGTACTTTCTACTTCTTACATGTTGAACACAAATACCTGTACTTTCTACTTCTTACATGTTGAACTCAAATACCTGTACTTTCTACTTCTTACATTTTGAACACAAATACCTGTACTTTCTACTTCTTACATGTTGAACTCAAATACCTGTACTTTCTACTTCTTACATTTTGAACACAAATACCTGTACTTTCTACTTCTTACATGTTGAACTCAAATACCTGTACTTTCTACTTCTTACATTTTGAACACAAATACCTGTACTTTCTACTTCTTACATGTTGAACACAAATACCTGTACTTTCTACTTCTTACATGTTGAACTCAAATACCTGTACTTTCTACTTCTTACATTTTGAACACAAATACCTGTACTTTCTACTTCTTACATGTTGAACACAAATACCTGTACTTTCTACTTCTTACATGTTGAACACAAATACCTGTACTTTCTACTTCTTACATGTTGAACACAAATACCTGTACTTTCTACTTCTTACATGTTGAACTCAAATACCTGTACTTTCTACTTCTTACATTTTGAACACAAATACCTGTACTTTCTACTTCTTACATGTTGAACACAAATACCTGTACTTTCTACTTCTTACATGTTGAACACAAATACCTGTACTTTCTACTTCTTACATGTTGAACCCAAATACCTGTACTTTCTACTTCTTACATTTTGAACACAAATACCTGTACTTTCTACTTCTTACATGTTGAACCCAAATACCTGAACTTTCTACTTCTTACATGTTGAACACAAATACCTGTACTTTCTACTTCTTACATGTTGAACCCAAATACCTGTACTTTCTACTTCTTACACATTGAACACAAATACCTGTACTTTCTACTTCTTACATGTTGAACACAAATACCTGTACTTTCTACTTCTTACATTTTGAACACAAATACCTGTACTTTCTACTTCTTACATGTTGAACCCAAATACCTGAACTTTCTACTTCTTACATGTTGAACCCAAATACCTGTACTTTCTACTTCTTACATGTTGAACTCAAATACCTGTACTTTCTACTTCTTACATGTTGAACTCAAATACCTGTACTTTCTACTTCTCACATGTTGATCTCAAATACCTGTACTTTCTACTTCTACCATGTTGAACCCAAATACCTGTACTTTCTACTTCTCTCATTTCCCAAACAGCTGGTTCCTTTAGTCTGAATGTGTGTTTGGTGGCGTGATCATTATTCTTTAGAGTCATTGCGTGCCTATTGATTTGAACACGATCCGTGTATCCATCATTTCCTGGTCTTCTCTAAAGAAGAGGGACCAATGGAAACGTTGTCATGTTGCCATTGTTCAGCATGGAAACATTCATTAGCTAACAATGACATTATTGTTCTATTGATATAAAGGGAGGTCAGGTACTCTTTAAAACAGCTGCTAGTTATGGGTACTTTTTACTGAGGTACATTTCAAAGCCCTCTTTACTTCTACTTGAGTAAAGGATGTGTGTACTTCTGCCATCTCTGCTGTCTTGTGATTGGTCCTCTCCATGTGGACAGGTTTAGAGATGCTCCTTCCCTTTCCATCCACAGTTAGGGTTGCTGATGAGAAACGTAATCCTTGGCGCTTTTCCATCCTTTCCATCGTTCACTTCAATAGCAGCTTCAATTGGTTACATTGTGATGTGACAGTCTAATTGACTTAAGCGTTTCTGAGGTCTTTGAACCGTTTCTCTCTATGATCGAGAACTAAGAGGCACTCTTCCTTCCCAGTGGCGTTTTTATATGTACAAAAGTGGTGGGGCACAAAAAACTTAGATGTCTATATATAAGCTTCTGCAGTGACGTGCAGTGAGGTTCATGGCTGGTGAGGCACTGGCTCTGACTCTTCAGGGTTTTGTTTTTTTTGTTTTTTTTACCTAAATCAAAATATAATATTATTTTCAAAAGCCTCTTTAGTCTGATGCTTCGATTACTTTTAAACAGACAGTTCAACAAAAGGATACTGAAAAAATGTAATTTTATCATTTAAATATTGAATTGTTCTCTCTTAGTAAGATCCCATTTTTAATAAAATTGCGGTCTTACCTTGACTTGAAGATGAAGTCCATTTGCCTATCCTTCTGGACAAAAATCTCTATTACTTTTTTGTAAAAGTCCTCCTTATCTTCTTGTAGTTTCAAAAGTCTATCATAAATCTAATCGATAGATTTATGATTAGAAAATTATAAAAGTAGGGTAGACATGTGGATATTATCCGGCTGAACAAAACATGCATTTATCTAACAGCTACGTTTCACACAGATCTTATTTGGAGCTATTTTCTAAAATCCTATAGCTAAAGGACTCTCTGAGTGTTTAGAACGGTTTTGTCACAAATTATTCAAAAGATTATTTCCGCGGCACACCTTCATATCATTATAGTTATACAAACAATAAGAGAATAAATGAAAAACAGGTATGAAATACTATATGGCAGTAAAACAAGAATACAGTTTAAAAGGGTGATTTGTAAAATATCCATAAAGAAAAAGAAAATCTGTTTACAGTTCTGTTTCATATGGGTGCTGAGAGAGGTATCCATAGATCTCTTCATGTTGCTCTCAAAGTGCACCAGATTGATGCTTTTAACTTCAATATTTAAAAAAAAATCTTCCCGGGAGGGCATCCCCCCGGACCCCCCTAGAGGAGGTGAGGACCTAGAGGAGGTGAGGTCCGCCCCCCACTCATAAAAAATAGCACTTTACCCCTGCCTATATGCCGTGAGCTGATTATGGAGCCTTCATTGTAACAGTTAGCCTATATAAAAGGCCTCAAATTGGAAGCACTGTCTGGGCCGTCTTTCTCACTCAATTCTGCAATAGGTAGATCTCGCCTTTCACCTAGGCCGATGTCGGTGATCTTGGGCTTAAAAAGGTTGGTGACCACTGACTTAGACAGTGAGAGGGAGGGGCATGATCGGGTTTTGTCCCACATGGCTCAAAACAGCTCAATAGATACACAATGTAGACACTAATTAGAAGAACACAGACCAAAACAGCAATGTACAGACGAATCAGATGATTAAACATGATCTCAAAATATTTTTTGTAATCCACCATTAAAGAAAAACGACATTGTTTAACTATTCCTTTAGAGCAGAGGTCTTCAACAGGGGGTCCGCGACCCCCAGGGGGTCCGTGGAGGTACTGCAGGGGGGTCGCGAAATCTTTGGTTGATTAGACAATTTTTTTGATTTCTTAAAAAAAAAAAGATTTTCCAAAAAGATTTTTCCCACAAATTGAAATGTCTTTAAATGCACATTAACATCAATCCAACATATTGTAGCGAACAGAGAAATGGAGGCAGAAGACGTTATCTTTCAGTCAGCAATGAACACATTCAGCTACACACAGAAGCTATCTCAAGCTAGGCGCCGGTTCACTCACGGCAGGAGACTACCCCGGACCTGTCCCACCAGGCCTCCTGTACACAAAGGGGAGGACCCGCCCCTATCGCTGCTGTGCCAATCACGAGGCCGCATGACACACGCTGGCTCTGTCAGGTTCCCCGTGATTGGCCGAGAATGTATTCAGTCCCCAGTTTACTAAGGACACAGACACAAGGACGCACGCTGCGATATTATTGAGAAGACCATACCTTTATATATATATAAAAATGGATCGTTTTGTAACTCGACCAAAAAAATCCACAAGCACAAGAGAGATACCATCCACCTCAGAAACCACCAGTGAACATGCAAGTGGCAAGGCGGAACCTGCTGCTGATGTAGCAGCTAATAAGGGTAAGCGCAAACGAGAGAAGAGCCGAAAATATGCAGATAATTATCTGAAGTTTGGTTTGACCTTTAAGGAGACAGATGGCATTGCATTTCCAATGTGTGTCATTTGCTCTACTGTTCTTTCAAATGAATCTATGAAGCCATCAAAGCTGCAGCGTCACTTGGAGACAACACACAGCCACTTAAAAGACAAACCTGTTGAATACTTCCAAGCTAGCCTCAAATCCCTCCAAGATCAACAGATATTGATCAGAAAATCAGCCAAAGTTGGTGAGCTAGCTTTGAAACGCTCTCATCAAATTGCTCTTCGGATTGCCCAGAAGGAACAGCCATACAAACTTGCAGAGGATTTAATATTGCCTTCAGCAACCGATATGTGTAAAACAATGTATGGGAATGATATTGACATTAACAAACTGAAAACCATTCCAGTGTCGGACACAACCATAGCTCACCGTATAGACGAGATGGCATCTGATGTGAGGGTGCAACTGATAGAGAAGCTGAGGTTGGCAGATGCATTTGCATTATAATTAGACGAGTCAACAGATGTGTCTAAGGACGCCCAGCTTCTGGCGTTTGTGTGCTTTGTCGATGATAAGGAAATGCAGGAGGAATTTTTGTTTTGTAAGTGCCTCCCTCAACGCACAACTAGTTCTGAAATATATTAACCTGTGTATTATTTGAATAGCTTAGTATTGAATGTACAATAACAGAGTAGCTATGTTTATACACGGCACTAGGCCCCGTTTAATATAAAACACAATTGTATGCCATACATATAGTAGGGGGGTCCCTGCTCCAGCTCTCCATCAGTTTGGGGGTCCCTGGCCTGAAAAACGTTGAAGACCCCTGCTTTAGAGCAATGACTAGGTGTTTTTTACAGGGAACGATCACAGACTGCAGCCAAGTCGGTAGTTAAATATTTTGCTCTCAAAGCTGATTATGAGAAAGAATCTGTCAGCGGTTTCATTGTTTTCTTAATATATATAAACAGCTTTGAAATGAAACACTTCATAACGCTAATAAGTCAAACAAATACGCACGGTTCCAAAGCAAATCCACAGATGTGCTGAAAATGACCCTTTTTTTAAGAGTTTCTGGCACTTTTCCTCAAAGAATGCCATTAGTGTTGGGTTCAGTGAAATTTATAGTGGCTCATGGTCTTTGCTGTTTTATGGCTCTCATTTCCAGCAGCCGAGAGGTGTTTCTGTGGGGAAACGCTGCTCCGTTAGACGCACAGAAATCCCTTCCTGCTGGGTGGTATCACAGCACTGAACATGGAGCTGCTTGTGTTTTGTTTATCTGGGATTTTCAGGTTTTACCCTGATGCAGAATGTAATGCTTCTGACCCGTGGTGGAAAGTAAATAAGTATATTTACTCATATTACTGACACAATTACTGGGCAGAAAATACACACTGTTTTCACACACACATGTAAATAATATGTACATATGACCAAATATGTATATGTTAATTTGAATTAATTTCTTATTTTATAGTTATTTTAAATGTTCTGTGCTGTCCTGTTTTTCATTCTTACCCTGTTGCTGTTAAACTACTACATTTCCCCACGGGGATTAATAAGTGTCAATGTTATCTTGTCTTATCTTACTCAAATACTGCACGAAAGTACATTTCTAGGTACTTTACTTGAGTATTTTGAGTTTATTCTACTTAATACTAATACACCAGTACAATTTGGAAGCAAGTATTGTGTTTTTACTGAACACCATTTGTTACTTTTGCAGGTTTATATTATAGAAAAATGAAATATACAAATACATTATGATGTAATTATGGATGGAGATACCTGGCAGTATAACAAGTTATTAATGTTATCTAAACTTTCAGCACAATTAAAGTGATACACACATTATATACTTATCATAAACGAGGGATTTAATATATGCAGTATTATTTCAAAAATGGTCATTGGATGATGACAACTTATAGTTTTGCATTTATTTTGCTGGTAAACCTTTTGTACTTTTACTTATTCTGCACATGTTCAGGTTCATTTCAGTATGTAGTGTCTCTACTTTAAAGAGTCCTCTCCTGCTGATGTTCAGGTGTATATCAGTATGTAGTGTCTCTACTTTAAAGAGTCCTCTCCTGCTGATGTTCAGGTGTATATCAGTATGTAGTGTCTCTACTTTAAAGAGTCCTCTCCTGCTGATGTTCAGGTGTATATCAGTATGTAGTGTCTCTACTTTAAAGAGTCCTCTCCTGCTGATGTTCAGGTGTATATCAGTATGTAGTGTCTCTACTTTAAAGAGTCCTCTCCTGCTGATGTTCAGGTGTATATCAGTATGTAGTGTCTCTACTTTAAAGAGTCCTCTCCTGCTGATGTTCAGGTGTATATCAGTATGTAGTGTACTCTACTTTAAAGAGTCCTCTCCTGCTGATGTTCAGGTGTATATCAGTATGTAGTGTCTCTACTTTAAAGAGTCCTCTCCTGCTGATGTTCAGGTGTATATCAGTATGTAGTGTCTCTACTTTAAAGAGTCCTCTCCTGCTGATGTTCAGGTGTATATCAGTATGTAGTGTCTCTACTTTAAAGAGTCCTCTCCTGCTGATGTTCAGGTGTATATCAGTATGTAGTGTCTCTACTTTAAAGAGTCCTCTCCTGCTGATGTTCAGGTGTATATCAGTATGTAGTGTCTCTACTTTAAAGAGTCCTCTCCTGCTGATGTTCAGGTGTATATCAGTATGTAGTGTCTCTACTTTAAAGAGTCCTCTCCTGCTGATGTTCAGGTGTATATCAGTATGTAGTGTCTCTACTTTAAAGAGTCCTCTCCTGCTGATGTTCAGGTGTATATCAGTATGTAGTGTCTCTACTTTAAAGAGTCCTCTCCTGCTGATGTTCAGGTGTATATCAGTATGTAGTGTCTCTACTTTAAAGAGTCCTCTCCTGCTGATGTTCAGGTGTATATCAGTATGTAGTGTCTCTACTTTAAAGAGTCCTCTCCTGCTGAATTTCAGGTGTAAATCAGTATGTAGTGTATCTACTTTAAAGAGTCCTCTCATACTGCCTGTGCTGCAGCACTTCTTTTCACCCTCTGTCTGAAACCAGAGCCCAGTCTGCTCTGATTAGTTAGCTGGCCGGCTCTGTTGTGATTGGTCAACCGCTTAGAGATGTCCCGCCCCTTAGCCTATCACGTAAAATGTGTCGGAGCGCTAGCCAATAGAAGCGTGAGTGTGACAAAAGTGATGTCACTATGTTACAGAAGTTAAGGGATAGTTTTGATGTGAGGTGTTTTCCCATCATATTCCATGTGCTCAAGTCAAAGCACTGCATGTCTTTGTGAGTGTAAATATGATGGTGTTTTGTTGGACAGTAATGACTCTCCGCAGAGCGAAAGGTTAAATAAAGTTTTAAAAGTGAAATACAACAGCTACCATAAAGTGTGTGCCTTGCTACACGATGAGGAATAATAATGATAACAGGAGACAGAAGTTTATTTGAGTCTCTGTTACTGAGTGTTTAAAGCATGCTGGAAGGATGTGGTGTGACAGGTGTGTACGGATGTTTTAATAAGCTTTGACATCTTTTTGGGGATTTCCACAGATATTTATTCGAACTGACGTCAATTCATCGTGACTACTTCCTGCGTCACAAAGGAGAACGATTTCAGAGCCACCTTTAAGGCCTGCAGTCGATGAATATTTGATACTGAAAACATCGGGGCCAAATGTTGTTTCCCTGATGGAGCCTGAAACATATGTATGAATATACAAAGCCTACAAACTGCATAAAGGCTGTCAGTTCATTATATCATATTCCATGGATCTGTTCGTCAGTCGAAAACACAGAGTAAGAACTGATGAGCAAACAACTACATATTAAACAGGCCCTGTTATGCTTTTTAGGGTTTCCCCCTTTCCTGGTTTGAGTTATATACTGCAACTCCCTCCTGGCTGGTCTACCTGCATGTGCCATCCGACCTCTGCAGCTCATCCAGAATGCAGCTGCTCGTCTGGTCTTCAACCTTCCTACATGTTCCCACACCACTCCGCTCCTCCGCTCCCTCCACTGGCTTCCGGTAACTGCTAGAATCCACTTCAAGACAATGGTACTTGCGTACCATGCTGCGAATGGATCTGGCCCTTCCTACATCCAGGACATGGTTAAACTGTACACCCCAGCGCGTGCACTACGCTCTGCATCAACCAAACGGCTCGCTGCACCCTCACTGCGAGGGGGACCCAAGTTCCCATCAGCAAAAACACGTGGGTTTGCTATCCTGGCTCCAAAATGGTGGAATGAGCTCCCCATTGACATCAGGACAGCAGAAAGCTTACACACCTTCCGGCGCAGACTGAAAACTCATCTCTTTCGACTCCACTTCGAGCGATAGAAATACTAACAAAGCACTTATATACTAATAAAGGACTGGCTTACCTAAAGCCAGTTGAGTAGCACTTGAAATGTTTTTGCTGTATGAAGCCTGATGTACTTTATGATTCTGTTTTCTTTAAGTTTGTATCTTGTTGGTCGAATGCACTTAAAAGCTAAATGTAATGTAATATAGCTTTGTGTGCCTGTAAATGATCAAAATGAGCAATAAAATGTCACTTTTTGTGTGAAACAATTTACATTCAGCACATTGTATTGCCAACTGATGAAGTGCAGCATGATTTAACCCTTAGATGCATAAGTGGGTCTTTTTTGACCCGGTGAGGTGGTTTTCTTAGAGTATCTTTGTAATCACATTTTTTTATCATTTCATATTCCAGCTATTCCTCAAAAAACATGTTTTGGATATCATGCAATTCACATTTAAAATTTACATTTTAAGAAATTGTAGTTTTTGTATTTCTACCCCAAGCTTCCATAAGTGGGTCAAAAATGACCCGTATGCATTTTCTATGGGAAACTTTGATTCTTATCACCTGTTGCTGTCAGGAATACATTCACTTTGGACCACACAGACGACATCACAAGTGACACCTCTCAGGAAGATTATTTTACACAGCAAGATCTGAAACCTGTCAGTATAATAATAATAATAATACATTATATTTGTATAGGGCTTTTCAAGGACTCAAAATCGCTTTACAATATAAGGGAAGGTTAGGGTGGGGGGGGTATAGCACTATCAAACTTGATCAACCGGCATGGATTGATGGGGGGGGGGGGGGGGCTATGAGTAGACAAGAGGAGAAGAGATGAGTCTTGAAAAGGGACTGGAATACTGTGAGGGTCTCAGAATAGCGGAGATCTTTGCATCGATATGTTCAAAACGTTTTTTTTCAAAATGTAAAAAAAAATAAAAAAATTCTAAATGGTGAAAAATTAAATATAACATATTTCTAATGTGAACCAAAATATAATACTAAATATTATACAAGCGATTTCTCTTAACCAAAATGACCAAAATGGCATAAAAACACATATTATTCTAATACGGGTTCTTTTTGACCCACTTATGGAAGAGAGTAGGGTCCAGGCACTCTAAGGGCATCTAAGGGTTAATCTGCATCCAGTGCATGAGTATATGCTTTCTGCAGAAAAACAGAAGCTTATGGAATAAAGAAAGAAAAAAGGAAAGATGGATCTTTATTGATCCTCCGAGGGGGAAATTCAGCTTTTTTATAAAATCACATGCATTCTTTTTGGATACAGTTACATACAAATACACACAGATATATTTGTGCACACAAGAACATGCATTTGTGTTGTACAGATACAATACACACAGTTATACTGTATATGCACACATGCACAAGCATTGAGAGGATTCAGAGCGAAGAGGCAGCCAGTCTAGCCGGAAGCAGTTGGGGGTTCGGTGACTTGCTCAAGGGCACCTCGGCAGTGGTCCCTATAGACTGAAGCCCTGCCGTCCTTGTAGAGGAAGAACAATGTGGGGAAGAGCAGTGATGGACACTGTGTCAGATGGACAAAGAGTAGAGCGCCAGCAGTAGAATCACAAACCTCATGGGCAGAAAATGGAAAGGAATAATCGGCCACCGTGTTTGATTGACAGCTGATCTCTCTGGAGAAAGCTCAGCAGTGAGTGCTTAGCGACAAAAATGGAGCTGAAAAAAAGGAAATAAAACCGGATGTCACGGATTACCTCTTCAAAAAGGATTCTCATTTCCAACACATCCATTCTCATCAGTGTGAGGGCTGCAGATCTCACTGTGCACACATCAATTTATCTGTTTTTTAAAGTGGACCTATCATGCTATATTTGAATAATATATTGTAGGGCCATACCTATATAAAACATGTCTGTGAAGTTTTTTTTTCAAAATACCAAACAGATCATGCATTTTAGCCATGCCTCATTTCACTCTATTTGCTCTTTTTTAGCCCTGTTTTTGCAGGGGCTGAATCTGTGAGAAGTCTTCTTCGCTGCTTTTGTTGCAGACTACAGCGCCACCTACAGGCCTGGCATATGTACTACAGCGTCTCCAGCGCTTTCGAGCGGCAATGGCCGTGGCTGTCTCCTCCTGATAGGTGGAGAGTTGCCCATATAGGCTGAGCTCCTCGTTCCTGACGTCAGAGATATTTCAAATCTGTATCAGTCTGTATCAGATCCGTTGCAGCCCCGTTTTTAGAGATTTGGGTATGGAGGAAAAGAGAGCGGGTTGTGTTTTCTGACACTTGGTGAGTTCCCTGACACACCGGGGACACATATTCATGTATAAAAGACGTGCAAAAGTGCATTTTGCATGATAGGTCCCCTTTAAAGGACACGCAATACATTTCCCCCCCATCATGTGTGTGTGTGTGTGTGTGTGTGTGTGTGTGTGTGTGTGTGTGTGTGTGTGTGTGTGTGTGTGTGTGTGTGTGTGTGTGTGTGTGTGTGTCACTGTGCACAAATAAATATATATTTTCTTAAAGGACACGCAATACATTTCCCCCCCCCATCATCACCCCCCCGCTGCCACGTCCCTTCCTGTTGTGATTTCTTTTTTTCGTGCTTGCTTGTTTGCTGTTATTTTTTCCTGCCGTTATGTGTCAGTGTTCCTGTCACCTCGAGGTGGGGGGAGGGGTAACAGTCACATGCAATACTGCGATAATTGGTGTCACTTCACCGAGGGGTGGGGGGTGCTGTCACATTAGCGCCCCTACCCCTCTTTGTCCCTGACAGTGTAATTAGTATTTCTGAGCTGCAAATACGCACATTTACTGTGTTGGAGCATGTGTGATGTGTGTGTGTGTGTGTGTGTGTGTGTGTGTGTGTGTGTGTGTGTTTGTGTGTGTGTGTGTGTGTGTGTGTGTGTGTGTGTCTGACAGTGTGTGTGAGTGAGTGTGTGTGAGAGGGTGTGTCTGTGTGAATAAAAGGGGGGGTCGTAAACATATGTGTGCATGGCTAGAAGGACAGAGGGCTTTACAAGGCAGGGGGGGGGGTACAGGGGCGGATGGAAAATGCCCCAATGAATTATGGGTCATCAACGCCTTTTCTGCTGCTAATCACCACCATATCCCCCCCCCCCCCCATCAACCCCCACCACTGCAGCTCTTTTTACTGAATCTTAATTCATCCAATCAGCAGCAGCGCTCTCATTACTGACTGCTTTTGGTTTCTGGTTAATAACAGCATCTGACCATTTTAGAGAATATTCACCATATGTGAAACTGTATTTATTTATTAAAATAAGAAAAGAGACATTTGTAATCCCTAGTTCAACACCAAACTGTGCTCGGTTTCTGTTTACAAGTTGTTGCCGTTTTGAAGCTGCTTTGCTATTCTGGGCCTTCGAGCTAAAGCACAGTTTTTTTCTTCTCAGGAACTAGAGACCTTCAGAGGAAGTCATTTGGTTTCAGCCACAGGGATCAGGGTCTCAAATATGTTCCGGTGACCATTTTTTACCCTCCCAGAAGTGTTTGTTCGGAGTGGAAGTTCTTTCAAAAGTACAGGAATTTAGGGATGGGATTTGCAGAGTGGGATTTTTTTAATTGGTCGCAACTTCTTTGCTCGTTTCAGACGTCAACAGACTGTCTTCAGACTGGGGCTGCTCGATTATGGCAAAAATCATAATCTCGATTATTTGGGTCAATAATTGTAATTGCGATTATTATTATTCATTGACTTTGAAAACATCCATTTATTGGAGGAAAAAATTTAACAGTATGTTTTTAACAGTTGATTACCCTGAACTTTAAGTATAATTCAACTGAAAAACCAAAAAATAATAATAAATTTTTTATTTTTTTTATTTCGATTACGTTGTTTTCGTAATTGTTGCAATCCATAATCGTAATCACGATTAAAATACGATTAATTGAGCAGCCCTACTTCAGACTATAGTGAAAATGGAGAGAACAATAGACTGACGAAACATTTTTGTTGCTTGAAAAGTAGTCCCTTAGCCTTCAAAATGCATCCAACTTTAGGGGGAAATGTAGCTTATGAGTCGGGGACTTCCTTTGAAAACGCAGTCTCCGGGCATCTATAACGGTTCCTAGGTGCTTGTAAAGGTTTCTCTGATCAAACAGAGCTATAAAATATAAAATGTCCCTATTGCACATTTTGTCTTGCTCCCAACAAACTCTAAAGACCGGTATGGGAAGAGGCCAAGAATAACAGCTGATAATGAGACTTTTGTAAGGGTGAGGAGGAGGCAACAGACAGGTCTTTGTATCTCTGATCTGGTGCTTTCCTGTCACCTGATTGTGATGATTAAATGGCCGTTGAACTCAAGACACACACAGGTGAAAGGGAAGCGTGGAAAACACCCTTAGCTCGTTTGTTTCTTTGTTTTATGGGTATTTTTCATTTAAAACGTCGCCACAATTAAGTGAATATTGAATAAGTTGGAAAGCCAAGTGCCTTCACATTGTTTAAAAGTCATTGCCAATAGTTTCTTATGGGAAATAAACCTTTAATTTCTCATACACCGAAAGTAGCATTAAAAAAGCAATTTATATCCATTGCTTTGTTTCTGCTGTTCAGATCCCACATAATTCAGAAGCTCATGACTCACAGATAGACATCCAGGGTTGTTGTGTTTTTATTGTTTTCTGCAGACGTCTCCTGCTTCTGAAAAGATTTAATCTCACTGAATTAAATAAATACCCACATGTCCGCTTCAAGGTTAGTATAGCATTTCATTCACAGTCTTCATGAGTATTGGCTCCTAGCGATCTTTCATTTTCTTGACCTTATTATCTTGACATTTCTTCTACTCCTCATCTGTACCTTGGACAAACGAGACCTGCTGGAAAACCTTTCTGTGGGAAAACTGATGTTAAGGTCTGGGACGATTAGTCTTTTAATAACCGATATTTGACTCCAGACATTCGAAGAAAAAAAAACATCAATATTTCTATTCATTAAACAAATGGCGGCCAGAAAATAAACGTCTCTCGGACCGCTCCGGAGGGATGGCAGACGGACGCAGTAAAATATTTAATCACCGCTCTTTAAAAGCTCACAGATTTATTCACCCCGCACTGTACGGGCTGCGAAATGGCGTGATGTGATCTGTTTAAAATACCACCCTTGATCCGCCCTGGGCAAGAGGGCTTCTGGCTGCTTTTGTAACGTGACTCGTGGTTTAACTGCCCACTAGCGATGAGACAGAGAGTTACAGAGGAAGTTCAGCCCAATGTGAGCCAGCCAGAGATGGCTAAAGTGCACACATCCTTTACTCAAGTAGAAGTACAGATATTCGTGTTTAAAAATACTCTAGTAAAAGTAGAAGCATTGATTAAACTTCTTTACTCAAGTAAAAGTAAAGAGGCTTTGAAATGTACTTCAGTAAAAAGTATCCATAACTAGCAGCTGTTTTAAAGAGTACCTGACCTCCCTTTATATTAATAGAACAATAATGTCATTGTTAGCTAATGAATGTTTCCATGCTGAACAACGGCAACATGACAACGTTTCCATTGGTCCCTCTTCTTTAGAGAAGACCAGGAAATGATGGATACACGGATCGTGTTCAAATCAATAGGCACGCAATGACTCTAAAGAATAATGATCACGCCACCAAACACACATTCAGACTAAAGGAACCAGCTGTTTGGAAAATGAGAGAAGTAGAAAGTACAGGTATTTGAGTTCAACATGTAAGAAGTAGAAAGTACAGGTATTTGTGTTCAACACGTAAGAAGTAGAAAGTACAGGTATTTGAGTTCAACATGTAAGAAGTAGAAAGTACAGGTATTTGAGTTCAACATGTAAGAAGTAGAAAGTACAGGTATTTGTGTTCAACACGTAAGAAGTAGAAAGTACAGGTATTTGAGTTCAACATGTAAGAAGTAGAAAGTACAGGTATTTGGGTTCAACATGTAAGAAGTAGAAAGGTCAGGTATTTGTGTTCAACATGTGAGAAGTAGAAAGTACAGGTATTTGTGTTCAACATGTAAGAAGTAGAAAGTACAGGTATTTGTGTTCAACATGTAAGAAGTCAAAGTAAAAAATGGTCAGAAAAAAAAGTACTGGAGTAAAGTACTGATACCAGAACAATGTACTTAAGTACTGTAACAAAGTATTTGTACTCCACTACTTCCCACCTCTGATGGCTGGTGACCCCCCGGGAGAGTGAAGCAGTCGATCCCCCACCAACCTAATCACTCCCACTAAAAAGTCATTCTCATGTGTTATTCACATGCCCTTAAGGACCCAATGAAGGCCTATCCACAGCCTCTCTGTAACTCCTACAGGACTGTGAAGCAGCTGGGTGGGAGAGCGTCTGTTTGAGAGACCTTCTTTTGATCAGACATTTTATTACTTTTAAAAGTCTTGTTGGAGGAAATACTCAGGTCCTTTACCTAAGTAAAAGTAAAACGTATGTGTTCTTAAAATACTCCATTGGGTTGAGGGGGGGTTACTTTAAAAATCTAATATGTTACAATAACTATTTTCCTAATCTGTATCAAAATCTAAAAGTAATGTAACCTGAATACTTGACGATACCTTTGGATTCGCTCAATATCAAAAGCAATGCAAATGAAAACTAGAGTAAATGTACTGAGTTACTTTCCTCCACTGTCAAACACATTTTTCTGTGACCTTGCGTGGTGAGTTTCGTTGAGTGTCTCTTTGATACATGTCAGAGGTCCGCAGCTGTCTCACCATGTGTTGTTCCTGCGATTGTTGACTTGTGTTTGATGGATATGACGCTGTAGTCCTTGTGACAAACAGAGACCCTCAGGCCCCTCTTCTGGTGTCAGCAGCTAAGACAAAGCCTCGATGACGAACACATGACGAAGGCTGGAGAACAACGTCAGACGTGATTTGTAACCTAAGAAACATGAAGGAGATCGTTGTTTACTTACAGGAGAAACCGTGGCCTCGTGTGCTTTTTCTGATGTAGGGAAAAACAGCTGAGAAGAAAAACAAAGAAAAACACTCAAGTTCATTGATGTTATAGTCGAGCCCTGAAGTCACGAATGATTCAGAGTCAAGTGTTTGTTTGAGAGACTTACGGCCCGTCCACACTACAGCTTCGACAGCTTCAAAAACGTTTTCCAACGCGTCTGCCCATTCACTTTGAATGGGGTGACGTCACTTTTCGCCGAACTGCATTGTGGGAAGCAGAGCGGAGCTTTCCTGGCGTTTCAGGCTGCAAAAGTTGAGCAATGTTCAACTTTTGCGGCCTCTGAAGCTTTCGGTGGAAGCGTCAGCCAATCAAATCATATGCCAGTACAAGCTCTAGCCAATCAAACCGCTGCTTGTGTGTCAGGGGCGGGAGATTCATGTGATTGGTTGTTGGTCGAGCTTCAGACACGCCCAGCTCCAAGCTTTTTTTGAAGCTGTAGTGTGGACGGGCCGTTACAGTAAGTCCTCTGTTCAATTCACAAAATAAAGCAAAATGTTTGAGAATCAGACAACCAAAGGACATTCAGTCATTTCCTTGTAACACGAAAAACAAAAATAAATACATCATCATTGACTCTAATGGAGTTAAGCTCAAACAAATCCTGACTCTCATTTCCCTTAAAACACATTCGCCATTTTAAATTAACGGTATAAATACAGTGTTAGGAGACGGGATGCCCTCATGGAGTACAGTAAAAAAAACTGAACCATTGACTTTAAATAAACGTATTATGTCAACACATTTCACATAACTGTATTAGGTTACTTGAAAGCAAAAGTTGAACCTACTATTCTTTTATTTCAACTCAATATTATTGCTTTCAACTAACCTATACAGTTATGTGAACACTTTTGACATTTAATCGAAGTCAACGTTTCAGTTTTTTCAGTGTATGTCAAAACACTGTTGTTAGTTGTTTTCTATGTACACCTACAACGTTAGTGTCAACGCATCAACATGTGATGCATGGTCTGTATGCCACTGCCCTTTTCAACAAAACCTTTACAGAAAAGGAGGTGTGCGGCGCAGTGGATAGAGCCTTGGTGTTGGGTTAAGGGGGTCACAGGTTCAAACCCCACTGCAGTCAGCATGTCGTTGTGTCCTTGAGACTCTTCACCCCAAATTGCTCCTGTGGGGATTGTCCTCAGTATTGAGTATGTAAGTCGCTTTGGATAAAAGCATCTAACATGTAATGTAAAAGCTAAATTTTAATCACATCAGGATCTGCACCTGTTTCCTGCCCGGTGTGTATTAAGGTCGTCACATGAAACATCATGTGTGCTGCCCTTTGCAAACGTTGGTGAATACTAAGATCCCGTGTCCAAGAAGCATCTTTTTCAGACATGAAGTGAGCCGGAGAGGTGCTCTTCCCAGCATTTCATAAAACATTTTTAACTTCTTAAATGTTTCTTTGACAACAATTGATTCAAATGTGCTTTTTTGTCTTTGTTATCATAGTTTCTGTCTGGCAGACATGGCAAAAAACAAGGTTTACCCCTTATCTCTACACTATACGAATTTCAATACATTTGAAGGATTGTTAAACTCTAAAACTCACCGTGGCCTCTCAAAAACATCGGAGCGCTCAGAAAATAGACACTGGGGGCAGTAATGTTACATTACATTACATGTCACTTGTTAGACGCTTTTATCCAAAGCGACTTACATACTCAATACTGTGGACAATCCCCACAGGAGCAATTTGGAGTGAAGAGTCTCAGGGACACAACGACATGCTGACTGGAGTGGGGTTTGACCCCCTGATCCGAACACCAACGCACAACCCACTACGCCACACACCCCCCTGTTCCTGGAGGAGGCCCAGTCTTTATTTAATCAGTTGGTAAAACGACATTTTCATTAAGAAAATGGCGGTATATGGACACAGGCCCTAAAGTAGGCTTTTGTACAGTAGTAAGCATTTCCCAAAATTGAAAAAAAAACGTTATATAAAAACCCATGGTTCGTGTTGACTTGGATTTCCCAGTTCGGTCACAGTTCAGCACCCCAACTAAGTGTGTGTATGTATGTATGTATGTATGTGTGTGTGTGTGTGTGTGTGTATGTGTGTGTGTGTGTGTGTGTGTGTGTTTGTGTGTGTGTGTGTGTGTGTGTGTGTGTGTGTGTGTGTGTGTGTGTGTGTGTGTGTGTGTGTGTGTGTGCGTGTGTGTGCAGCAGATCAGCCCTAAGCTTCTCTGAACCTCTGGCAATTCTCTGAGAGGGATAAAGCCTGAACCATCGCACAGATCCACCTTTGCTCTTCTTCTTCTTCCCCTTGATTGTCCGTTTCCTTTCAGATGGTCGATGCTAAACCATCGCAACACGTCCCAAAGTGATGATGTTATGTTGGAGGGCGGCCATGATTCCTCTGCTGAGATAATCTTGCTCTTTTCTGAAAATTGAACCCTCCACTGCCGCTCCGACGGTTCTCTGGAGTGTTAGAAGAACCCTCTCCCACAGATTACCCCCTCCTCTCCCCACCTCAGCCCCTGTTTCAGCCACTCTCATTCTGTCAATTTTCTGTTTTGTGTACTGCTCGAAAAGATTGAGATCTTTTTAAAGCACTGCAGTTTTTTTCCCCCCACTCATGAATGTTTTCTCAGGAAATGGAAACTCTGCCAGGAAGAGTGTCAACACAGTTATGAACACTGCATGAGGTGGCTGTTTGCAGGATTATGACTGCCCATAATAATCAGCTTGCCTTCCGGCGAGACGGCTTCAAATGGAAACAGAAGGGTGAGGAAGGGGTTCGGAGATATTGAGATGATGAGGGTAGAATTGCTTTAAATCTGTTCTGTGGGTGGCAGCTTAAAGAGGCTATAGCCCAGCTTACATATGGTATAACTAGGGGTCGATGTGCCATATGGTCTCATATTATCTCAGAGAACTGAAGGAAAACATATCATTGTAATGTCAAATCCTCGTTTGGAGGTATTATGCTAATTATCAGGTGCATATCAGTATGTTGTGTCTCTACTGTGTCATGTCTCAATGCTTTAATGTTCAAAAAGCTCTTTATTTTCTCATACTGCCTGTACTTGTGTTAACATCTTGAGAAATGGCTTAGTGTCGTTGTGTCTAGTTTGCTGGTTACTCTCCATTTCCTTATTTGTTGTAATTGTTTGTTTTTGTTCAATCCAAATGTGCCAAAGTAAAGGTTTTAAAACAACTTGGTGTTGTTTCAGCGCTCCTTGGTAAGTTTGATTATTTTAAGGTGAACACATGTTGTGAATTGAGTAAATATATAACAGTGACTGATCATTGAAACTCTCAATGGGCTGCACACATTATGAAATGAGAGCTATGTCCAGTTTTGGGCTTTTTTGCTTCTTGGCCTTTCTAGATTTTACATGTTCTTGCTTTATTTCACAGCTATTTGTCGGCTGGAAACTCATCTCCTCACATCACCCCCTCCTCTTCATCCCTTCTTCTTCTTCTTCTTCTTCTTCTTCTTCTTCTTCTTCTTCTTCTTCTTCTTCTTCTTCATCTTCTTCATCCTCATATGTTCTCATCAGGAAACCCCTCTTCTTCTCCACTTAGCCTCCATTTCCAGTTTGATGCTTTGACCTTTTATAATTCTGTCACTGCAGCGTTTGGAGGTTGTAACCCATGACCTTTGGAGTATTGCCTTCGATACGAAGCTCGTTCTATTGTTGCGGCACGCTGGGATTTGTCAGCTATGTGGCGAGCGTTGTAAATGAAAATGGATGATTGAAGTAGAAAATGTCCTCACTGAGAAGTATAGTATTTTATTATCTGGGAGATTGCAGCAAAATAACTGATGCATAAAAGCAGGGGCACTTAGAAATGAGGGATGGGCTGTTCAGACTTTGTTCCTTTTAATGGGATTAAAAAATACAAAGTTAATTAAGTATACGAGGTATATCTGTCATTCTAATGTGTTCTTACTTAAGATGCAATACTTTGTTCTTTCCCGTGCAAACAAAGCCTCTTCAAATGTGGTTATTAGAGTGTTTTCAGATACATAAAGGAATATATTACTTCTATAGAAAGACTCATATAAGGCTCCTCTATCCAATTACCATAAAAGCCCTGTCACAAAGACACTGCTTTTGCTGTTTTATTGTTCTTTTATTAAGAAGCATACAAACATTACTGTAGTGCATTGCACTTTCTGTTGTCATCAAGAAGCGTAAAAGGCACCATTTTGCACATGAAAAACACAAAAACAGTTCTAATTTTAGCAGGAATATAAGGCAGATCTCTCTCTCTCTAAGAATTCTGAGTCTCTTTGCAATTATCTAGGTATTGTGTAAGCATTGTGGGTAATCTGGGGGTGCCTCACTGCACTCAATTAGGGTGGAAAGGTTGTAACGTCACTCCTTTTCCCACGGTGCAAAAAATGGATAAAAACTAGTCTCGAAAACATTAACTCTACCGTTGGTTGTTGAAATTAATTGAATATTTCATTAGTACAGATAAATATGCTTCTATTAATATTTCATTGATCTGTTCTTTGATCTGTCTACATAATGATTTGTGTGATTTTAATGTTTAAAGTGTTTTTGATCCTGCTCAGGGACTGCAAATGGAAATCAGGAAATAGCTAAATCTTGCATAATAATTGATTCTCTTGTTGAGATAAATGTATTTGATAATAATAATAATAATAATAATAATAATACTAACAAATTAGACCAAACTGAAAATTACAAATATAATTAAGCAATCATACACGAGAGGCCGTTCTTGAACGTCATTATTGGTACGACAGTACTGCGGCAGGACCGAGGCGCTTGCGCCGAGGTCCGTACGCCTGTACTGGAGTTTCATGGCGTGTCCCGGACCGGCAAAAAGCGCGTTGCTCCACATCTTTCTGTTGTCTAGAGATGGAGCCCAGTAGCTGCGAAACCATTCATCAATACTGAGGCCCCCCAACAAATCAAAATTAACTTTAAATCTGACATTTTGTAGCTACCGATTTCCAACGAGAGACAATGTATAACAGTGTAACGGCTGTGTGTGGCTAAACGTCGCTATGGAAACCACACGATGTAGGCTCATGGAAGTAGTTTCGGTAGGCTAGTGGCGTGTGTAGGCCACTGGATACTTTGTGATTAGGCACGTTCTATTTGATCGTTGTTTGATCGTGGAATCAAACACGCCTATTGACCAATCAGAGAGCTTGCTCAAACCTATGTGTTATAGAATGTTATATAATTCAGGGCTCCCAGTTACTATGTATTGCTTTCAAATATGTATTTTTCTGTTGAAATCAATATAACGACACTTTTTGACAGCCGCTCCTCAAAGGCATTCGTGGCGCTGAACCTCGTTGTGTGAATAGAAATAAATAAGTTCAGGTGAGTTCAGACGGTTCATACCTCGTCTGTGTCTGAAGGAGCCGTTTACGCTCTCATTGCCTTTAACCGCCGCCGACATGGACCGATGCGGTGCTTCTGCCGCCGACACGGACCGATGCGGTGCTTCTGCCGCCGACATGGACCGATGCGGTGCTTCTGCCGCCGACATGGACCGATGCGGTGCTTCTGCCGCGGTGCTTCTGCCGCCGACATGGACCGATGCGGTGCTTCCCTGAGCGTCAAATACCGCCGCCGATGGGAATACATTGCAGTCAGTTGAAAGCCCTTTGCGTCCGTTTATGAAGCCGAAGGAGACTCGGCGCGTCACAACTGCACGCCAAAGGACCCTGACCAAGCGTCGCTATTGGACGATCAGGGAGTGAGACTGTGTTGTTAAAACAGCAACAAAATAGAGTATTAGAGCTGAAGCTGCCGCAGATCTGACCAATTAGAGCTGCATTTCCAATTCTTATCCTCCTGCTCCCCATCTGCTTTGTGAGGCTCAAATGATTGATTCCCATGCGTAATGTGACCCAGCGGTCAGGAGGCCGGCGAGTCACACCCTCATGCAATTTAAAACTTATATTATGTGTGTTTTATTGGACGCTTGTGGGCAGATCACAGAACTGAAGCCTTGTGCTTAACAACAGATTAAAAGCCAGGAATATGTCTGTCCTGATTTGGTTATATATATTGATATTGATTCTCCAGACAAACAGCATTATTGGTAGTTTTTTACTTACAGTATAAAGCGATACCATATTATAAATCATGCCGGTTCTTCTGCATTTTTTTGGCACATTTCTGTTTAATCCGGCAGTTGTCCGTAGGGGCTTGGACTGTGAGCCGTAGGGTCGCCGGTTCAAGTCACCGAACAGACCTGAATATGGAGTGTGGACTGCTACTTGGAGAGGTCCCAGTTCACCTCCTGCCCTGCCGTGGTGCCCTTGAGCAAGGCACCGGACAACCCCCCCACTCCCATTGCTCCGCGGGCGCTGTACAATAGCTACTAGACTCTATTCTATTAATGTTGGGCAAGTTACTTCCAAAATGTAATACAGTACAAATGACTTACTACTGTTTTTTTAAGTAATGAGTTACACTTTTAATTCTAATATACTGCACACATTTTTGATCGTATTCTTATCGCGCTTACTTTTTTACTTTTTTCGTAAACATTTATAATACTTTTTAAACAGCTTTGAGAATAGTTCAGTTTTTCCATCTTCAATTCTCTCATTGTGTTTTTGTATGCACCATATAGTATACACCAGAGCAAATCCTAGTTACCTACTTGGCGATACTTCACGTTTAGTTCATAGCCCAGGTTAGATTTATGTTTAGTCAAGTCTTTTTGTTCACCTGTCTAGTCCTGTCATTGCACTTCCTGTTTTATTTTGTACTTACCTCTTGTCTCTCATTTCAGGTCCCCTTACTTCCTCCCTTTGTGTGTTTTCCCGCCATCGTCAGCGTCTGCCCCGCCCCTGATTGTTTCCACCTGTTCCCCCTTACCTCATGTATAAATAGTCCTGTCTCCCTTTGTCCTGTGCCAGTTCGTCTTGTGCCTTGTGCCATTTAGAGAGCCAGCTTGTCTCGCCAAGAGATTAATGTACTTTGTGACCATAGTCAAGTTTATTTAGTTTGTAATTTGCTTTGCTACGTTTTGCCTCTCAGGAGTGATTTTTTGTTTGAACTTTATACTTTTCCAAAGTAAAGATTTTTTTTGAACAAACTTTCTTTTGAGTCGTGCGTTTGAGTCCAAGTGTCTGTAAGGTTCCTAACACCCATGTTGGAAGTCTCCGTTCCAGACTGCAATATGTTTTTTTAACGCAGACTAATGCTGCAACGAGTCGACAAACAACAACTCCTGAACAACAAACTAAGCAGTTGTATTGTTCACAGAGAATACAATAAACACTGGTTTTGTGTGTAAGCAATGCTATAGCTATTACATGCAGCTTTCTCTTAATGTTCTACATAAGGCAAACTTAACTAATTTAACATTTTGAGATCCTTTATTCATTTCCAAATTTGAGATTTTTGCACTTTTTCACAATTATTAGCTCTTCATTGTCCAGATTGCTCCTGATTTCTCCTCTTGTGAGAACGCTACACAACATCTGGTTGCAAATTCAGTCACGAACAACTTAAATATTTTAAGTGTTTGGCAGCATTACCATTTCCTTAATTGACCGTCCTGCTCCAGTCCTCGTTAATATCCAATGTTCCGTGTTCCTGATTGCATTTTAATTCATTATTTGGGTTGGTTGAGTATCAGAACTTCATGTTACAGTTTCAGAGTTTATTTTAAGATATTGGAAAACAGCCAGGTATGTTAACTCATCTTTATTAAAGATTGCACGTCCAGTAAAATATTCAGCGTCCCCCAGAGTGGACTGAACCATTCTTAACATTTGTTCCTGCCAATGTCCATTAACATTATCAACACTAAAAGCTTCAGTTGGCCATGGGGGTTGAAATGTTATGGTGGCCATGGGGGATGTGCAATAACTTGTGATTATTGTGTGTGTGTGTGTGTGTGTGTGTGTGTGTGTGTGTGTGTGTGTGTGTGTGTGTGTGTGTGTGTGTGTGTGTGTGTGTGTGTGTGTGTGTGTGTGTGTGTGTGTGTGTGTGTGTGTGTGTGTGTGTGTGTGTGTGTGTGTGTGTGTGTGTGTGTGTGTGTGTGTGTGTGTGTGTGTGTGTGTGTGTGTGTGTGTGTGTGTGTGTGTGTGTGTGTGTGTGTGTGTGTGTGTGTGTGTGTGTGTGTGTGTGTGTGTGTGTGTGTGTGTGTGTGTGTGAGTGAGTGAGTGAGTGAGTGAGTGAGTGAGTGAGTGAGTGAGTGAGTGAGTGAGTGAGTGAGTGAGTGAGTGAGTGAGTGAGTGAGTGAGTGAGTGAGTGAGTGAGTGACTGACTGACTGACTGACTGACTGACTGACTGACTGTGTGTGAGAGAGACTGTGTGTGACTGTAATATGCAAGCTAAGTGTGATGTCGTTCTATGTGTTAACTGCAGGAGTCCAGAACCAGATTTTCCTTTGGGGAAATTAGAAGTATATCTTATGTTGTTTCATTTAACTCTCATATTTCAGAAGCAGCATAAATCTATCCATGTGTATTTGATGTGCCAAAAATATTAAGGACAAAAGAAAACACTGATAATGTGCTTCGGAGTTGTTCCTGGCTGAATGTCATGAGGTGTTTGAGATGTCTTTGAGATGTGTTCACTCACATGTGTTCTTTGTTCTTCATTAGGATCAACATTAGCACTCATTCATGGGGTCCGCACACACACAGTCAAACATATATTAAACAGCTCATCATTTCATGCAATTAACAATTCAGTATGATTGACAACAAACATGATCACCCTTTTATTACCATCATTAAGCCAACCATAAAATAATCAGTTGTACAGACACAGTTCAGCTATTAATTCATGGTGAATTTATGTTTTACTTACTTCGGAATAATTGTTTGTTAACCATAAGTGTGGGAACCCCACGTACCCGCCGAAGGGGCCAAAATCACAACATCTGCAAGCAAAAGTGTCTGAGGGCTTCTTAAGATTTAATAAACTATGAATGTTTCATATCTATGTAACAGGAAGAAACTCAGCTAACTGATCTTTTTTTTTTTTTTTTTAAAACCTCAAAGCTAACGCTGAGCCTCTGAATTAGCCACGGGCAAACACATATTAAGGCCGTTAGCACAGAACTCTATACCGATCGATATACTTATTGGATCTGCACAAACAAGCTTAGATAACATCCTGAGAGTCCACAGATTCTAGAAATATAAGGATCATCACTGAGCGATCAGAACTCGTGACAGGGGAAGCAAATACAGACAACACACGAGTAGCTTTAGGTAGCAAAACAAGGAGATATTGTCACGATCTGTCTGTGTTTTGTTTTGTCTTTTTCTGTCTTTGGTTTCCTGTTTTATTTTGAAAAGTGTTCACCCCCTGTCTTGCCTGTTGCTTTCTGTCTGTGTTCCCTCCTGTCTGATTACCCGATTGTGTTCACCTTGTGCCCCTGTGCTTTCTCCTCCCTCCTCACCTGTCTCTTGTTTCCTTGATTAGTCTTGTGTGTATTTAAGTTCTGGTTTTTCTGTCTGTCTTTGTTAGTTCCTTGTGTGTCTTGATGTTGTTCACGGGAAGAGTTCTGTTTTGTTTCATTTAGCCTTGGAATAAAGGTGTTTTTTCTGTGAAATCTGTGTTTGGGTCCTGGCTGCTTCGCTCATCCCTGACAGATATGCTCACTTTAGCTGTTATTCTGATCAAAAGTCGTGTTCAATGGCATTAAAACGAGAAAAAACGTGGCTGAAGGTTAATCCATAGGTTATAGCAATGTGTCTGTCACTTTGAAGAAAGTATTGATAATCAATAATTCCATTTTTATGCAAAAATCGGAGAAGAAAAATTAGCTGCTAATGGTAGGCAAGGCAAGGCAAGGCAAGTTTATTTATATAGCATCTTTCAACACAAGGCAATTCAAAGTGCTTTACAAAAAACGAAAGACATTAAGACAATGGCATTTAAAATCAGTCATTGGTAGCCACCAAAGGCTAGTGCAGCTTCCGGTTTTTCTACGTGTCACTATCACTCCTTATTTGGTAACCTGTGTGTGTATGGGGAAATTTCCCTCAATTCCATTGGCTCTGACGGTTAGAAAGAGATGTCAATCATTAAAATCGACCAAGGGGGCCAGAGATATGGAAAATCCACCCAAATGACCCCAGAAGTGTTTTTTTTGTGCTAAATCTCTCTAAAAAGGTCAAATGTCACTTGTTTTGCATCAATCTTGATACAGGGTACTTATTATATGTTGTACTTTGGATTCATAAAGCTTTTAGTCTACTAACCCATCATCCAAGGTTAGTTTTCACTATAAGTACAAAATATATTTTGGACGGACACTATAATTTACAGTTTTTTACCATGTTCAATCTGAATTTCTTTAAAATAAAAAACATCTATATTGATTCTGACTTTTCTACATCCAACTCACAGGTTTATCATTACTTTGAGAAAAAAGATTATAAATGTTCCCCTTTTAGAAGATATGGTCATTTGTTCTGGAAATGTCATTTTCGAGCCTGAGACCTGAAAAACAGGCTTGGGGTCAATGTTGACATACTTGTACTTTACTCTTACTTATCTTGTCTTATTCTGTGAAAAAAATTGACAACCTCCGCACCTGTTCTTTTGTCTTTGACACTGTATGTGTTGTTTAAGCAAATTGAAAATAAAGTTTAAAAAAAAAAGAGTAGTGGTTTAAGTTTGACCCTGGATTTGGGGAGGGGGAGGAGGGCTGGAGAGGAGGGGTTTAACCTTGACCCTGCTTTCGGGGGGTTGAGGGGGGGAGGAGGGCTGCGTGGAGTCGCCTGAAATGACAGCTGTCAGGAGGGGAGAGAGCAGATTTAAAGGTTTAGCAATGCGCTGTGATTGGCTTGTGGGAATAGAGGCAAAGTGATAGGTTTAGCTGGGGAGTGACCCCCCCCCCCCCCCCATCACTGATTTAGACGGGTGAGCCTAGTAAGCTGTAAATATGCAGAGATGGCAAAAGTACACACATCCTTTACTCAAGTAGAAGTACAGATACTCGTGTTTAAGAATACTCAGTCTTGCGATTATTTTTAGCTCTGAAAACAAAATGTGGGTCATTTTATAATATACCAATCATTGCATTCAATAGCATAAGATTATATAAACAAATGTGAGATCATAGTAACCAGTCTTTTTTAGTACTACAAATAGCCTTTTGTGAGAAAACTATAGAATTGATTGTGTTTTTTAAGGTTGATTCTCACAAATCCAGGTTAAAAAACTATGTCATTATTGTGTTATCTCAGAACGTTGAAGTGGGAAGTCAGTCAGAGTTGGGGGTGCGGGCGGTTAGAGGAGCCTCGCAGATGGGGGTGCTGCAGCCCCCTCAGCCCCCCCCCTTCCCGCGTCCATGTGTTAAGCCATCATGTCAAGATCAAGATGTAGTGATACCAATATCTAAAGATAACCAGAAGTTGTGATAATATTTTATAAAGGCTTCTTCTTACATAATCATACAATGTTATGTTTGAGCTGTCTTCCTCCGGGATGTCTTTTCTCTGAGAGGAATCCCTCCACAATGACTCAGACATTTCAGGTTATGAACACAAGAAAATGATATTAGATACCTCCAAATAACATCGTAATTAAATTGCTATCTTGAGATCTCGGGCTTTGGGAAATAAACACCAGCACCATTTGTTATCTGCAGATAATAAAGTAATGATGATGAGGAAGCAGCTTGATGTCTCCAGATGACAAGATAACTGAGTCATAACCTCCAGATATTGGACATAAAACATTATTAGCATTGCAGCACAGATGCTCCAGGGATAAATGGGCTTTCAGACTATTACTAAGATTATCATGTTATTTCTAGTAGGAGCAGTGGTAGTATTGTTGCAACAGAAGGAGCTTAACAACCATCTCCTCCGACCATATGCTTCTGTTTGACGGCTTAACTTACAACCGTTGGCATGCTTCAGCGGGCACATACACTGTGAGGGTATCATGTGCATCAAGTGGACATTTTGGTACATTTTGGTCCGAGCCTCAGAGTTTTGGCATTGATGAAAACAGGCGAGAATTCATTTTGTTCATGCTTCCATTTATCCTGAAGCTGACCTTTCGACATTCATTTAGATGATAAACAAACAACCAAATCTCTGCCTAATCTTGTTTAGTTAAAAAAAAAACCTACTGGGGATTATGAATCTGAGCATTGGATAAGGATCACACAGACAGCAGATACACACGGCGCATAACTAATACGGCCAAATGGCTAGACATGTTTCCTTTCCCTCCTTATGGCAGTGAGTCTTATGAAGTCACCGTTATTCATACTGCGCTCTGAATGAGGAATACATTAACACAGATCAGGAGCCTTAGGTGTGTTTTACTTTCTCTCCAAGTGGGAATGTAACCTTGACATTACTCCTTCTTAATCTCTGCAAGATGTGATCTACATACACTGCAGCCTGTGTCTGTATCTATCTATCTATCTACCTTCCTACCTTCCTACCAACCAACCTACCTACCTACCTACCTACCTACCTACCTACCTACCTACCTACCTACCTACCTACCTACCTACCTACCTACCTACCTACCTACCTACCTACCTACCTACCTACCTACCTACCTACCTACCTACCTACCTACCTACCTACCTACCTACCTACCTACCTACCTACCTACCTACCTACCTACCTACCTACCTACCTACCTACCTTCCCTACCTACCTACCTACCTACCTACCTACCTACCTACCTACCTACCTACCTACCTACCTACCTACCTACCTACCTACCTACCTACCTACCTACCTACCTACCTACCTACCTACCTACCTACCTACCTACCTACCTACCTACCTATCTAAACAGGAGGCATCGCCATACAATATATCTTGCACACCATTCACGCATTTCAAAGATCCAGAGTGGAGACAAAAGACAAAAGAGCACATTATTTCAGTCCATTTGCACACCATCAATCCAAGCTACCTCATATTGTATTCCCAATAGGACATGACTAATACATTTGCATATATTAATGACAACAAACCGACGAGGATATGCCCAGCTTCCTGGTAAATACAGGAAGCTATTTCTGGTTTCCTTTGCAGTCCTGTGAGAGGAAGAGACACTGAAGCCTTGAAGTGCATTGACATTATTATGCTGGATTCATAGCCCCACTCTTCTCCCTTTTTGTTCTTCAGCTTTCAGGGCTTGTGCTTCCTCAAAGAGGCCCCTGGGACCCAACACAAAGTATATAGCTTCTATGTGTTTCTCATAATTGGCTCTAAGGTGACGCAAGGCTCCGAGTTGTTCCAGCGGACTCCAAAAACAGTTTGAATCCAGCCATTGTGCTCACACGCTCCTCAGGCATTTGTTGATGTATTGCAGCATGACTGTGAGTCCTGACTCGACCTCTGGGCTGCAGGGTCACTTCATGAGACTCTTCTCACGGTCAAAAGAACATCTTGTATTTGCTAACATGTTTGGTATTTGCACTTCAGCCAGGGAGTTGATACAAGCTTTCCATAAAAGATACTAAAGTAGTGTTTCTTCCAGGCATTGCATCATCAGCAAGCGGCAAATGTATCATTACTGATAACCTTGACCATGATCATTTATGAATAGGTAAAGATAATAATGAACTACTAAGTGCATACAATACTTGATGTTTGTGCCATTTCTCGACTTCATTCTGTATTTAAAGGAAGTCATCCGCTCTATTGACATTCACATACGCTCTAGTCCAGTAGACTGTTTCCTATTCCTGCACAAAATGAAAATAGTTGAGCAAACAATAGACATTGCAAAATGACCCATAAGATAATTTTCTGATCTGAAGTATGCTTAGCAATCTAATACATGGATGCGGTTAACAGAAGATTGCCTCCATATTCAGAGGCAACCATTTCAATATTTGTATTATTGTAAAGTATTCCTTTAAGATACAACAAACAGTAATGGATTCAACAGAATAACGAGTACAGCGTAATAACAAATCTAGTTAAGATAGAAGATATTAAGTAAAATGTAGCTTTGCCAGGAGATTGCCCACTTCACCAAAGAGAGGCTATTATCTCGTAGGGTTGAATGTGCCTTGGCAAATGTTTTCTAGGATTAGTTGCAAATTCCTTGTTCCAATTCAAACAAGTGAACAGCAGCTTCAAATCTGATGACAGCCAACAACATTGCTACGCTTTTCTAACAAATCATTATATGAACAACAACCAATTAAGTGGTTTTGTACATGGATGAAAAGGCATGGAGTTCATGCCCTTGCAGTCATGGTAACAGTCCGAAAATAAAGTCAGGTTACGAGTAAATAACAAACATTCATCGCATGATAACTACTGGTTGAATTGATTAAAGGATCATATAATAACAAGTATATACTCAAAGCAGGAGAAAGGCTTCATTGCTAAAAGAACGGTTTAACATTTTGGGAAATATGTCTATTCACTTTCTCTCCTGAGATAGATTTTGACTTCATAAAGCCAGTTACAGTAGCATCACTTACTGCAAAACTGACACATCTATCATCACACAACTTGCTGTTTTTGCACTTAGTTTTTTATGTAAACTATATCAATTAGTGAGTTTTAAAAGTGCTGGTTGGCAGATTGAGTTACCTTTGGACAGATCCAGGCTAGTTTCCAATCATAAAGCTAAGCTAACATGAGAGTGGTATAACTCTTCATATGTAGCCTTTTTATGGCAAGAAATAAAAAGACATTACTTTCACAAAATATTGAGTTATCGTTTCATAATATCAATACCTGAAAACCCAACAGTTGCTTTATCACCGTAAATCTGTACGTTATTTACAGTGCAATGCAGGAGCAGCGGACCCCCGGGCTCTAAATGTGTTTACGATGCAACCACCGAGGACAATTATGAGGAGAACAAAAGAAGAACAACTTGTCAATATATTAAGCCTCTTTACTGCCAACATCTCTTTCTTGGCAGAGTGTGGTGCCGGACAGAAGGTGACTAAAGATTTAGGGAGTCCACACAAATCAATTTGGAATCATGTCCTTCCCCTCCCCTTTAAAGAGCCTCTCCACAACAGGCAGCATCGCACTGCCAACAGAAAAGAGTAAATCTACTAGGAGTACGAGCCGAACAGAAACTCACCACCATTTCTCTGCAGCTTGAGGACAAAGACGAACGCAATGGATAAGCGTGACCTGAAAGGACGCCATCTCATTAAGCCGACTAGCAAACAGGCTAACGGTTGAAATGTATTATAAGCGGTGCAGACAATTACTGCAAGAGCCCCTTGAGCTGTCCTTTTTTCTCCCTTTATAACACTTTCTACAAGAAAGAGTGACTGAAATGGAAATGCAGTAGATGAAGGCTAGAGATGAATGAGTCAGCGAGTCCACGGCCATCTATTAGATTATCATCGAGTGCTGGAGTCAGGCTAAATGCCTGAGTGCTGCCTTCTCTGCACAGGTGTCTTATTAGAGAACTGCACATCATCCTCCGCAGCTGATTAGCTCTTGTTGGTACACTTTGTCCGTGATTTTCAAAATGTATCTCGGACATTCAGAGTACAAGCAGTTTGCATTTTCAGTGCTTTGCATAACTACCAATAGCAACATGATTTATATGAAAGAATATTTATTTCTGCCGTATGTGTTATTGTGAAGTGTCACAGTGATCGATTAGGAGAGGACAAATCATTGTACAGTGCTGAAATGATTCACGAGTCAATTAATCAATTAGTTGATAGCCAGGAAATTAATCTACACAAAATGGATAAGCAATTAACCTTTAAAGCCATTTATCAAGCAGAAATGCCTAACAAATACCAGGATTTAATATGTTTAAGTAATAATATACAGATCTTACACCACAGTGCAGACTTTACAGCACAACATCAATATTATACATTCGTCACTTTAGCAAATCACTTTTAGATTAACCATTTTTTTTCATTTAGCCTAATGAACAGATACAACTTTAGAAAACAAATGACAGCTAAAACGTACTAATATGGTGTTGTTTACAAGAGAATAATGTGGCTAATATAATTTCACATACTTTTAAATTGCTCCTCCCATAAAGTCAAACTATGTGTGTGTTAAATCCCCTCTTGCTGCGCTCTGATTGGCTGGCTGGGGGCCCTGATGTTGAGGCATTTAACATCTGGGGGAAAAGTGAGCTGCATCTGGGTGGGGCTTAACACAAAAGTTCGAATTACTAACCAATGGGAGGCGACGCGGTCCTAACGTCGCTTCCTGATTGGCTAGAACGTCTGTCAGACTGCAGCTTTAGGGGGCGTGGCCTGAGCTCCGGCTCCCGAAGTGTTGTGACTTCAGTCTGGCTCCAGTCTTGACACAGGAGTGAAGGGGCGCCTTTCTCTGGTGCTCTGGGATTACTAATGAAGAAAACTAGCAAAAACTAACAACTCTGCCTCGTCAAAACGAATTTGTACCGCTTCAGTATCTCCTCTGCGAGACAACGAGGGGTATTTTTCTCTTTTTACTGGACGTACGAAGGAAACAATAAGGTAAGAAGTGGTGCTAGTTGATGACTTTAGCGATGCTGCTGCAGCTGCGTTTACTTGGCTTATTAGGAGGCTGATGCTCCAAGTTTCCCACAGAGGAGACATTAATTCACCTTATTAACGGTGTCCAAACGTCTACGTTAATTTTAATCACGTAAACACAACATTTCCGTCACGTTTTATGCGCTTAAACTCTGCCATAAGTTGCATTTTGGTTCCGTAGAAGCGGCTTGTTTTTCCCATTTTCCTCGGCTGTGTTTCGTCTCAACACTGAAGGCTGATTGCAAGCCAGTATTATCTGACTTAATGATTTCTGCAAGCTATTAAAAATGTGTGTTCCTCTCTTTGTTCGGGGTGTTTATATACATTTTGCAGATTTGCACATGCATTGTGTAAACGCCTCAGTGTTTTCCATTTCTGCACAACTCCTAATCAGGTTTTCTCTGTCTGTTGCTGCAACTTATTATCAGGTATTAGACCCCGATAAGCTCTCATTGAGTGGCGTCTTAGCCGAAGACACTAATTGAATTTGGATACTCAGGTTTATTCCCCACCGGAGACAGACCACATTTGTTTGCTCAAGACCTGTTTGTGCACCAAATCCTTTTAACTAGCAGACACCGTTAACGAATCTGCTTTGAACAGAGAACACTGTTCGATTATATTGAAGCTGCACCCTCTCACTTTGCATGGATTTCACCTCTTAAATCATGCTCGCTTCATCTGCATTTTGTCTGAAAGCCAGACTCGATGAGCTCATTCTTGTAACAGGTTTCTGCTTTTGCACGCAGACTTCCAGCAGTATTGGACTGAGTATTGACTACGACGCACAGAGAGAGATGAAGAAAGCTGTGTTTTTGTCTCATCAGACTCCCAGGGGCTGCTGCTGCTTTTATTTATGCTGCTGCTCTTGAGCCATCCTGCAGAACTGGGACTGTGATTTGTCTCAGCCTGGTGTGCATTAGCCCTCTCTTAGCCCTCAGTGGGTGTTCACTTTCAGTCGAGGCAAAGAACATTTCAACAATAAATACATCTCATATGCACAGACACACTACACTACTACTTCTTCGATCTTGTGCCTTCTTGCCTCGCTCAAAGGCAGCCGGGCTCTTCTCTGATCTATGCTAGCCTTGCAAAAGTTTGAGTCATTTAAAAAAAATGTATATTCAGCTTACGGGCTGCATTGATTGAGCAGCAAAGGCAGCTTTTGCTCATTCAGAATAAAGCTCTTGTTTTGGCTGTTGGAGGGGAACACATCATGCCCTATCTAGCCCAAGCAGTCAGATGTTTAAGTGGACGCAGTGTGGTCGAGTCTTGTGATTTTCTTTGGTTTTGCCTGGTCTCAGCGGCAGTGCTATCACAGGATGAGGAGGCCTGATGATGGCTTGTGGTTTCCTACCGCACATGTACAGTGACTTAGCACTCTGTGGCGCTCAGAGGACGTTGAGATGAGGTTTCAGGTTATTTTATTTGACATGTTACTGGCCTGCTGACAAGGGAAGGTGCTGCTTCCCTGCAGGAGAAGTGAGATGCTCCTGTGTAGCCTGATGAATTGTGTCTGATACCTACCAGCAGTGTCTGTCTGCTCTCTTACTTATACTATATATAGTGCAAACAAATCTATATTCAAGCCTCGATTGTGGCAGTCTCCCACGCTCGAAAACAATCAACTGCTCTCTCCTTTTCTTTTAACCCGACACCATTAGGGAAGTCACATTCTGCTGACGGGTGAGTTGAACGTGTGCTCGCGCAAAGAACGAGCGGTCCATTCATTTCCTCGTCACCTCTGGAAATTGCTTGCTTTTCGTCCGGCTCTCATTTTCAGCGCCTGATAGGTCCGCCGCACAGTTAGCATGGTTAATGGTGCATTTAGCCCAGTGTGTAATTTTATTTCCGATTTCCATTTCGCCACTTGCTTTTAGTTTGAAATGACAAGAGGCCCCCGGTGAAGGGGCCCCCGTTTGTGCAGATGGCGTCTTCCTAATGGTCCTCAGGGTAATGATGGTTGAAATGGGATCCTAACAGGGACTGAGGACTGTGGCCCTTGGGCAACATTCAGCGGGCTATTTCCATTTTCATCATCGAGATAAAGTGCTCAATATCTGAACATAGCTCCGTATAACTCTCATATACACACACGGGTAGTCTGCAGTTTTGATTGGGCGGGGGAGAAATGTGAATTTTAGTGGCATACACAAAGACACGTTACATTAAACCCCCCGGGCGAAGTTGAAGTTGCTGAATTGCTTCACTCTGCGCTCATTCCCAACCCCCATTTCAAGCTCAGCGGAACTTGAGAGTATAGGATGATATTTTTTGGGCTATTGTTGTGGCACCACGACAACAGTGATTTGTCTAAAGTGTCGCAGACCTCTCACACACACACACACACACACGCACAGCTGCATTGTACAAGTGCTGCTGTCTGAAGAATGGCCGGCGTGGTGGCGTGCTTCAGGAAGCAACAGTTAATCTAATCTCCTCATCCGCAACATATGGGACTTTGTTTGGCCCTGCACCTGAGAGAGGCACCGGCCCGTGGCACCTCATATTTCATTTTGATAATGGCTAGTTACCCGTGGCAACTGGGCAGCCAATGAGATCCCCCTTTCTTAAAGAAGTTAGTGTAGAAAGGAAGAAGAGGGAGGGAGGGTAAAGTGAATGTGAGCTTCAAGGCTGTGTCCCTGCCCCCTCCCCCTCAGCACTCTCCCGGCTGTATCCAGTGAAGGGTGTGGGACCCCTGGGGAGTGAATTATTACCTGTCAGACCTGCAGGCTCCTGGCCATCAATAACCCGGGCTGACGCAGCACAGGCCGGTCCAGGTTATCTGCCGAGACCACCGGGCCTTGGCCCCCAGGTCTGGCCCCGTTTGGCCGGAAATCACATTAACATGTTGCGTCGAGCGTAACAAATGCACCTTGAGGAGCAGGCGGACGCGTGCCTTCTGCTGAAGAGCATCCTCCATCACTGTCCTGACTGGCTGTCGGTGTTTCTTTGTTGTTTTTCAATAGATTGCAGCCACTCTTCCAATGTGCAGTCAACAGCTAAACTGTGCTTGGTAGAAACGTTTTCCGTCAATTTGCTTGAAAATATCTTCCATATCTTGGCTTGCATGATTTTTAAAGTTAATTTGCCTGTGGTGGCACAGACTTGCAAATTGCCAACTGCCAATTTAGTTACATCTGTTTCCCCTTTTTCATTTCATTGTTACAGCAGACTGGAAGTAAAGGTGAACACAGTAGATGTGTTCAGCACTGACATACCTTCCCCCCCCTACTAGTCCAATCATCAGCTATCGGGTTTGATTCTTGGCAGGCTTGTAATTTCGCTTGATTCCGAAAACAGGCGTGTAGTGGCTCGACCTCCTGCGGTCCGCTGTGGTTACTGCAGGCCTGGAAATTATAGCCAAGCTGATGAGTGTGTCAATTCTGGGAGGAAAGGCTTTGAGTTCAGTGAAAGGCCAGAGGGAAGGAGAGGGAGAAGAAGAGAAAAGACCACGATCTGGACGAGTGACAGGCCTCGCTCCGACCGTCCAGACTGGCTGTCTTCCTGTGGTTTTGTGGAGCTGTGTTGCAGAAACGTTAACCCCTTGTCGAACATGGACTTGGCTCCGCCTGCCAACCCGCCGCGGCCACAAGCAGCGCAGCACGAACACTGGATGACTGTCTGGTTACGCTTCATGAAGCTCCGTGGATGGAGTCCAGCAATTAGAGGGGAAATATAACCTGTAGCGTGCACCGTCAGCAATTTGCCTCATATTTACAGGCCAGAGAGAGGCTCGTGTGGAAGAAGGGATCTTTGTTAAGAATCAAAACCTCAGACTTTCATTCTCCTTTGTTTCATTTCTATGCAAAGTCATGCGCCGTGTTTTTGTTTGAGGGTTTATTGTGGATATTTGGTCTGATTCATAAGTGTAGATTCATGCTTGTTCTTCTTGTCCTCCTCACCCCTGTATTAGTTGCCCTTTTTTAGAGGAAGCAGACAGTGTGTATTATCACACACACACACACTCTCTTTGATTTGTGTAGCATGGAGGCTGTGCGTGCTACCCACAGGGCAGCTTGGAAGGAGCATCCATAACAAAACTGATCTCTTTTTGAAAGGGAAAATAAAATGATTCATCCAAGAAAGGAATCCTTGTCATTTTTCATGCATATTTCATGCACAGAAAAAGCAAACGCGGCATCATATGGGCATGGATTTCCATTGCTTTAAAGGATTAGTAGCTGATGACTAAGTGCAAAGATCTTCCAAAACTCCCATTCAGACTCGCCGTCACCCACAATCCCCAGAATCCTGTTTATTTTCAAAAAGCCCTCACACTCAGAAGGATAATATTAACCTTCAAAAGATTAAGATAATACAGACATCACAACACACTCAACCTCACCACCATGGATGGAACAGAAATATAACCCCCTCCAAATCCCCCTGCTCCTGTGCTTAATAGGAGGAAGCAACTGAAATAAGGAAACAAGTGTCTCAGTAAATAGCCTGTGGCCATACCACTTATTGATCGCTCGACTCAGAGCTGGGTGGACTGGGGGAAGGCAAAAGTGCATTGGTGTGTTGCTCCAAATGATCTCTTAATCACTTCATAATTAGTTCAGACCTTCCACATCATTGATTAGCCAGCCAGGCTGAAAGTGGAGCAAATCACACCCCCCCCCCCCCCCCCCCCCCAAACCTAACCCTCCCCCCCGGCGTCCCAATCCCAATCATCCTTCCTGCTGGTAGAGGACAAACCAGATGCTGCTGTAAAACAATCGAGAAGGCAATTGTATACGCCGCGATAAACAATAAATGAGTGACCTTGAAGAGTTTTGCCATATGGGCTACGCCTTAACTCACGGTATAAATCTCCAACATCGTTTTAGTCCAGTTTGAAAATGGATTTCTCAATCTGTGATTTTGCGTCGTGACAACATTTGGGGTAAATTGTTGTCTACCAATCAGTGGTTTGATCCCTAGCCCCTGCAGTCAACATGTCCATGTCCTTGGACATAATACTAGGGCTGCTCGATAATGGCAAAAGTCATAATCTCGATTATTTGGGTCAGTAATTGTAATTGCGATTATTCATTGACTTTGAAAACATCCATTTATTGGAGAGAGAATTTTTGAACAGTATGTTTTTAACAGTTGATTATCCTGAACTTTAAGTATAATTCAACAGAAAAACCAAAAAAAATTTTTTTTATTATATAATAGTAATAAAAAAATTATCGTTTTATTTCGATTACGTTGTTTTCGTAATCGTTGCAAGCCGTAATCGCGATTAAAATACGATTAATTAATACTGTAGCCCAAATGACTCTAGTTGTGTCTGCGGGTTGGACGTGTATGTAAGTGTCTTTGGATAAAAGCAGAAGCTAAATGCGTGTAATATTGTTAAAATGTACGTTCCATATCCAAATCTTTTTTCACTATAATGTATTTGCAAGTGATGTCGAACAGAACCTACAGTATGTTTTCATAAAAGGAATTTTACGATCTATTTGTTACATCTACTTTTATAGAGATTGTTGTTGGTATTCAGTTTTGTTTTGCAAGAATTGGGAATAACTCAGGCTTTCATACAGTTGATAGGTATGTGTTGTTCTCCATGTCTTTGTTTTAAGAGAGTCGTAGAAGCAGCAGGAACTATACTTTCTTCGCTTGCTTGCTTTTCATGGATAAGTGAACACTGAATAGTCAATGGGGTGGAAATACTCACCTAATGTGCATCACCTTGATTTAGATGTATTACAAATGACCAAAGCAGGCTGTACTGGTCTGGGGTTGGAAGTGTTGTAAATCAGCGTGTGTTTGGTTACACTGGATTTATAGGACCTGGACAGTGTGATTTAGTGTCTTTCTCTAGTATTGTGAGAAGTATCATATTTCCATCTCTGGGCCCACGGTGTGCGAAATGCATTTTCATAAAGATATGTCATTATATATATATTGGTATCATTGCTAACGTTTACCCATATTGCCAACCTCCACTGCAGCACCACCTCTTTCTCCATCTCCATCTTCACTGCTAAGTGCTTGTTGCTGTGGATTTTCTCTCTGCTCGTTTCCCAGAGATTGGCTCTCAATCAAGTGGTGTAGGCGGCACCATAACGTCCTTTTCCTTGGTTTTTCAATTTGTGAAGTTTTCGTTTCTCTTAGCAGTGTTATTTCGGTTGCCTGTTCAGCCATGGTGGCTATCACAGCTTGTACTAACAGCCCAGTTACTCTCCTATTTCCTCCAAACAAACGGCTGTTGTTGCAGCAGGAAATGTAACCATCCATCTTTGTGCCAGGGGTTATTTCCCTGGAAAGACCTACCACACACCCAGGGCCTCCCACCACCTCACTCTGATTTGGTGTACGCTCTTAAAAAAGAACATTTGGCACAGCAGACATTTGTCTTGTTTTCAGCACAAGAAGTTGAAACTGACACATCTCGCCAGAATTGGAACATGTCTCGTCCCGAAAGAAATGCACGTCTGTTGCATCTCCTTTTTTAAAATTTGAGTAGATAGGCTCTGTCCTCACATGACATGTTTGGCTGCGTATCAAGAGGTAAACAGCATCTTGACACAGATTGAAATCTCACATCTGATGAAATTTGGAAAAAACAAGGTCATTCCAGAAAGAAAAACAGGTTGGCTTCATTTTAAATTGGCTGACGACGCGTGAAAATCTGCTCTGAGCCACGTCTATCTTGGCTCAACTTAGTTTTACACGGTTTGTTAGCATGTTAAAAACGCAAGTGGGTTGGATAATGTTCTCTGCCAGGTGGTTTTTAATGTAACTTTGATTTAGGACTCAGCTGCACGACTCAGTTTCTGCTTTGTGCAATTTTTAGATAAGGAATCCTTCTTTTTGAGCTTTGAAAGCAGGTGATCTTGTAAAGGCTGTGTGTAGCAGGACTGAAAGGAGTGTGAATGGAGAGCAGTCGAGTTGTGACTAAACGATTTGCTGGAGTTCAGACCAGAAATAGAGAGGGACACAAGGAGTATTTTGCAATAAAATAATTGATATTAGTTTTCAGTCAATGAAATGTAAACATTTTTTGACAGATGTCTATCACAAGTTTCTACAACCTTAACGGCCCGTCCACACAGCGGCGTTGGAAGAAGCTTCCAACGCTTCTGCCCATTCACTTTGAATGGGGTGACGTCACTTTTCGCCGAACTGCATTGTGGGAAGCAGAGCGGAGCTTTCCTGGCGTTTCAGGCTGCAAAAGTTGAGCAATGTTCAACTTTTGAAGCTTCTGAAGCTTTCGGTGGAAGCGTCAGCCAATCAAATCATATGCCAGTACAAGCTCTAGCCAATCAAACCGCTGCTTGTGTGTCCGGGGCGGGAGATTCATGTGATTGGTTGTTGGTTGAGCTTCAGACACGCCGAGCTCCAAGCTTTTTTTGAAGCTGTAGTGTGGACGGGCCGTAAAGTTGGGGTCGGTAATGTTGGAGAAAGCAGCTCGAGTGCGCTAGAATTTGAAAATACACAACCGGAACAAATCTGCCACTTCCTTACAGAGCCCCTCCTCCAACACACACAACGCGCACATGACCAATGAGGGCACGAGATAAGTTTGTGCACAGATGGAAGGCTGACAGGCAGGTAGGCCATCCAGTTACTTTAGCCGGCTCAGATGATTGGTCGTGCTTTTTACAGCGCCACGGCTTCCACAGATATTTTTTTATGTATTTTTTGTCAAAGCACTTCAGATATTCATTGCTATCTGGATGTTAAGAGCATTCCATGGAATATAACAACAAGTGTATCTCGAGCCGGTTTCTCAAACTTACCTACCCCACCTTTAAATCACTATTTGTGATTGACTTTGCACTCAAACTCATTGATTTAATTGTTTTATTGGATCAACAGAAAATGAATCCAGAAATACTTTGTACATTTAATAATTTACAATATTTCATTAACAGCTGATCTTGAGATGTAGGAGCAATCTACATCCTTTTTGACATTTCATAGACCGACCTATTCATTCTGGAAATCTTTTTAACTCTTTCAGTCAATTAAGCGAAATGAAGTAAATCACCAGTTGCTTAAGTTTGCTCTATCATGTGCAATTAGCGCAAAAAGGGTTAGGGTTAATATAGACATACTTTATTGTCATTTCAACAAGACACAGTGTACTATTAAAACGAAATTTCGTTGTACTGGCTTACAGGAACAGGACAATATAAAAACTTGCTAAAATTGTACATATAAATAATAAATTAATAATAATTATAATCGCTCTTATGTTATGCTTATAGTGAAATCCAGCAGGTTTGCCCCGCACTGATTCAACACTATGCTTAGTCTCTTTAAGAAGTGTGTTAAGTGTTTTTGTTGGAAAGCGTCTCTAATCTGTAGTCGGCAGAGACACAGAACAGACGGGGATGCAGAGCAACCGCTTGAGTTTTTGCCAGTGTAATACCAAGGGCTCGAATATCTGATTTTATTTTTTTGGGCTTCTCTTGATGATCCGTTGCACAGCAATTGTCTGGCTTGTCACATCTTGGCTAAAGCAATTAGGCTGACTGGATAAAGTGTCGGGGGGAGGGGGCTGCTGCTGCTGCTGCTTAGTTACTATAGAAGTATTTCTGAGTCATGATCAGGTCTCATTGTTGCTTATTGGAGTTTTTCGAAATGAGAATTTTTCCTGAAACGTGAAATGAAGCAGGAAATTAAAACGCTAAGATAAGTCATTTTTTTTCTGTCCTCTTCATCCAAAGCCTTCACACAGTAATGTCCCATTGCTACTCTGCACACGCTCACAAGGTGACAGGCATTCACATATTTAATTTATCTAAGTGTTGAGAGAAAATATGCCTCTTTTTTTTTTTTTTCCCAAAGAGTTATTTCACATCTTTTGAAAACAAAATTGGCTCTCCTCTCAGCGGTGGAATGTGACATGCATACCTTCAGAGACGGACCCGACTGCATCTAATTTCCAAACTTTCCAAAAATAGCAGAGCCGTTTGACCTTGTTCTTTGAAAAGTTGACCAGGTCCCATCGGTGCCAGCGCTGTGCGCACTTTGAATCTACCGCAGGAAGTTAAAGTCTGCAAGTTTACAGGTGAAAGGTTCATAGATGGTTTAGGAAACTCAGAGTGGATTCCCAACTCTCCTTCTCCCTAAGGCTCTTTATCCGATTTCTTATGCATGCACCCTGTGCTCTGCAGATATGAATTGAGGCTGATTTTCTGCAAACAACACTCGGCATACCCCAGCGCTCAAGTCTGGCATGTGATACATTTAGAATATGCAGCAGTGCCTTTTCTTTTAAGCTGTAACTCCCTGTGCGTGTATGAAGTGTTTTTACCTGGGTGAAAGCATTCAGGGGTTGGTTTCTGGCTGTATGTAATCTTTATTAAGCCGCCACGCTATTATTTATCTATATTTTCAGTGGTCACCATATGTGCAGTGGATACTTGGCTCGGACATGGTGTAAGATAAGTCTGCCCGCCTACTCTTAGCTTGGTCATTTCCCTCCGCTTCTCAGAACTCCAGGCTCGTTTCCATCGTATCAGGCTATTTTTGAACCACCCTTTGGGGAGAGAGCGCGGGTGTTTATCGGGGGGGTTTCAGTTAGTGTCATATGAATCCTAACTGGGCAGCGGTCCAGGGTGAGTAAAACACACCTCCCCCATCTGTACCGTATACTAGAGTGTGTGTCAGTTTATTAACCATGTGTGGTCTCACCCCTGCAGCTGTGTGAGTGAATCAGAGAGGATGCATGCTTGTGGTGAGGAAAAAATAATAAATTTTTCTTGAACTCAGCATTGATCCAAAGAAGTCTCTGTATCTCAAGTTTTCCAATTACACTTTTTTTTTTTTGTGATGCTTATTTAGGTTTTTAGATGTTCTTTACCAAATCCTAACCTTCAATAACAGATTACTAACAGCTAACGGATAAGTTTAGTGCTCTGCGTGCAGAGAGGTGCTAGGTTAGTGTACCAGACAAGCCATAACGATAACCAATTCATAAATCCATATGTATCGACAGCTTCAGTTGATAAAACAGGAAACAGAGTTCCCAGTTCATTGACTGCCCTTTGAGGAGGGACAGCCTATTGCCATTTTGGTGACAAGCTGCTTTTGTTCTGCTTTTATTTATATATTTTTAAACTATTTAACTAATAGCGTTATTCCAAAAAAGAAATATTTTCAGCCAACAGTTGAAATGTTGTTATTTGACATTGCTGATTATTTTTATTATGTACTTCTTCATCAAAATGGGTGTAAATATTCATCGCAATATCTGAGAGGAAGGTCACAGCTTCAAATGTCTTCTTTGTCTCATCTAAAATATAACTATTTATTTAACATTATTTTAATCCTCTAATTGGAGAAGCTGAGAACCAGAATAAGCAATTATTAGTTCTCATCACTTTTTAAACGACTAATTCGTTGGTCTATTGACTAGTCTGTAAATCCACTTTTCATTCAGCACTAAAGCTAACCCATGTTTGAGGCGATAATAAGAAATATAACCGATGTTGTGATGCACCACATAAATTGCTCTGCTTTTCTCACAAGGGATTTAGATGGCTCCGTTATAGTGAATGTGGTAACAAAGCCTATGGAAGTGAAACATTTCTAGTGTCACATTTGAGTGAGTCACCTACAGGTGTCTGTGTTATAGTGCTTCAGTTATTACGTTGTGATATACAGAGAGTTTTCATATCTGATCATCAACATGGCCATTTGTTATAGTTTATCAAGTATCTGCTGTATATGAAAAGGATTACGCTGTTGGTCCAAAATGTGTTTCAGAATCAAACAATGCTCCAAACATGAACACCATCTAGGATTGTGTGTGTGTGTGTGTGTGTGTGTGTGTGTGTGTGTGTGTGTGTGTGTGTGTGTGTGTGTGTGTGTGTGTGTGTGTGTGTGTGTGTGTGTGTGTGTGTGTGTGTGTGTGTGTGTGTGTGTGTGTGGTGTGTGTGTGTGTGTGTGTGTGTGTGTGTGTGTGTGTGTGTGTGTGTGTGTGTGTGTGTGTGTGTGTGTGTGTGTGTGTGTGTGTGTGTGTGTGTGTGTGTGTGTGTGTGTGTGTGTGTGTGTGTGTGTGTGTGTGTGTGTGTGTGTGTGTGTGTGTGTGTGTGTGTGTGTGTGTGTGTGTGTGTGTGTGTGTGTGTGTGTGTGTGTGTGTGTGTGTGTGTGTGTGTGTGTGTGTGTGTGTGTGTTCAGTGATGTGGATGACTGCTCAGGGCTGGTAAACATGTTCATTAATTCACTCCGAGGCTGTAAACTTATATCCTCAAAGAGCAACACACAAACACAACAAATCACCTCCAGCTCCGTCACACGTGTCACTTCCTGAGTCCGGCCAATGGATCCATGTCGGCTGTTTGATCCCTCTTCATTGCTTTCCTTCCTCCACCGTCCTCTTCCTCCCTGAGGGACTCTTTCTGGTGACTGACGGTATGAAAAGCAACTTGGTGGTAAACAAAGCCCCCCCCCCCTCCCACCAAACCACGCTATTACTTTAATGTCACATCTCGGAGACAGGTGGCTGGGTGAAAGTAATGAGGGGCCTACACTCACATTTTCACTCTGAGGCCAGTCTGAGGCTGACAGCAGCCCTGCAGTAGTGAGGTCTTCAGTAGTGAGGTCTTCAGTAGTGAGGTCTTCAGTAGTGAGGTCTTCAGTAGTGAGGTCTTCAGTAGTGAGGGCTTCAGTCGTGAGGGCTTCAGTCGTGAGGGCTTCAGTCGTGAGGGCTTCAGTCGTGAGGGCTTCAGTCGTGAGGGCTTCAGTCGTGAGGGCTTCAGTCGTGAGGGCTTCAGTCGCGAGGTCTTCAGTCGCGAGGTCTTCAGTCGCGAGGTCTTCAGTCGCGGGGTCTTCAGTCGCGAGGTCTTCAGTCGCGAGGTCTTCAGTCGCGAGGTCTTCAGTCGTGAGGGCTTCACAGTAGTGAGGGCTTCACAGTAGTCAGAAGTGAGGTCTTCATAGTAGTCAGTGTTGTGGAATATTGAGGTCTTCACAGTAGTGAGGTCTTCACAGTAGTGAGGTCTTCACAGTAGTGAGGTCTTCACAGTAGTCAGTAGTGAGGTCTTCACAGTAGTCAGTAGTCAGTAGTGAGGGCCGGAGTAGTGAGGGCTTCAGTAGTGAGGGCTTCAGTAGTGAGGGCCGGAGTAGTGAGGGCTTCAGTAGTGAGGGCCGGAGTAGTGAAGTCTTCAGTAGTGAGGGCCGGAGTAGTGAGATCTTCAGTAGTGAGGGCCGGAGTAGTGAAGTCTTCAGTAGTGAGGGCCGGAGTAGTGAAGTCTTCAGTAGTGAGGGCCGGAGTAGTGAGGTCTTCAGTAGTGAGGGCCGGAGTAGTGAGGGCTTCAGTAGTGAGGGCCGGAGTAGTGAGGGCCGGAGTAGTGAGGTCTTCAGTAGTGAGGGCTTCAGTAGTGAGGGCTTCAGTAGTGAGGGCCGGAGTAGTGAAGTCTTCAGTAGTGAGGGCCGGAGTAGTGAGGGCTTGTTGCTGCAGGTGTCCAGTGGATTGAAATGTCAGGGTGTCCAGTTTGAATGCTATCAGACCCAAACACACGGCACGGCTGTTCATGCAGCTCAGAGGCAGGATTTTACCGTTTTGCATTGTTTGCATGATGGGAGAAACTCTGACTAGGGTTGCACGATTTGGACAAAATAACTGATACTGATTATGTTGAAGTTTTGCAATGGCGATATCATTCCCAATAGTATTGTTGCATCATGTTCATTGAAAGATATACTTAAACTGATTATATTGTGTTTTTCTTTCGTACCAAATAAAGATATTTTATTAACTTCGTAGAATATAGTTTGTAAACCATGATATCTCTGCGTCGCCACAAAAAATTATATTTACACTTTTTCGCCAGTAACAAATATTGTGGCACCAGCAAACTGAATATTGCACCAGTGAAATTGAGATTTGTATTAGTTGAGTAGTCCTGTTGCTGAAAAAATACATTTTTATAATAATATTGCGCCAAAATTGTAGTGTTAACTTTTTGTATTTTCACTAAATAATCATATTTATTGATAAATAGTCACTAATTGGGAAAAAGGCTAATTAATAGAACACTTTTCTTGAATGCAGCCTTTAAAACCAGGGAAAGATGATAGTTAGTGAATATTATTATAATAATACAATATCCAAAAACTCATATGATAGATATTGATGTCTGATATGAGAGATATTGATTTATCATATGATAGAAATGTATTATGTTGTTAATGAATGAAGACCCTTTGCATGTATTCGAACAATGTGCAGTCACACAGAACCACGGTGATTCCATTCATGAAAATGCAACAACGGCCATTATTTTTGGATACGTTGCCATCTTCTTACAATCCTTCCTCCTTACCGCGATATAGGCAGGTATAGGGCTGCAACAAACGACTAATTTGATAATCGATTAATCTATCGATTAATGAAATGATTAATCGACTATTCGGACTATTACTGTATGCCTTGCACAATTTCTCAAACGCTCTTATTTAGCCATAAACTTTTAGATTTAGCTTGAGTTTTTTTTAGGCATGTGGAAACTAACAATGAAGACAATAAAGATGAATACTTGATTCAAAAATACATATATTATTAAATTAACTAAACACATTTTGAACAAAATTAACATTGCTTTTAATTTAAATTAAATAAATAATATTTCACATCAAAAGAAACAACAGTGTTTTAACAAATCGTATTAAATAATCTGAAGACAGAACTGTAAACAGAATAGCTGAAACTTTAACAAACTAAATAACTCAGTCACCTAATCATTAACCCATGTTTGTATAATGTAGTTAACTCCGTGTGTTGCTGCTAGCATACATAACACCTGACGTGGAAACGTTACTCGTGGATGGGGCTACAGAGCTACTAGAAAGACAGTCGAACCCGGTGCATTTCTCAGTCTGAATGTGGAGCACTTTTGCTAAATGTTAAGACAAATTGCTCGTGTTACCGCCCTTACATGCTAAACACTTATTGCACTTTTGGCAACGAGCATCGAGACGGGTAAAGTTTAACCACACCTCAGAGCGCGTTCTCTCCGCAGTGTGTTGCTGCATGTAGCAGCTGCGTGTGTGTAAACTGCCCCGCCCCCTCGCACACAGACGGGGGAGAAAGATCTCTCTTCTGGATTGGAAAGATCGAAAATACATCATTTTTTTGTCTTTTTGCATATTAGAAACGAGTTGGCGACACTAAGACTGCGATATAATGCTTATGGAGCAATAATACATGACATATATTTTTTAAATGTCTCCGGTACAGATAAAAAGACCAATAACGTTGGAGTTTAACGGCGCGTAAAACACACGTGATGACGTCACCAACGAATCGACGACTGAATTAGTTGTTGCACCCCTAGGCAGGTATAATGGGCAGATTCCCCTCTGAGTCCAGCTGGTCTGTGGGGCATGCAGTCCGATGTATTAAAAAGTTACCCACAGCCTTCACAGTGTGTTGCTCTCTGCTGTGGGAGAAGTTTTACAATTCAATAGCCATGAATATCACTTTTTAACAGTTTTTATATATTTTTTCTTTGGGATGTTTTCAGGGAAATGTTATGTTACTTAAATAGTTAAAATATCCTAAATGGCACACTATGCTTTGTGGAGTCGAAGGAAAGCCTCTATCCAACCGAACATGCAATCAAAGACAGATGGTGACTCCCGAATGTCAGAAATAGTAAATTCTTTGTATTGTCCTGCACCAAATCAAGCTCTCACTTGTTTGAAAGCGTCACAGTTCCTCATTAAACTCAAGTGTCTGCATCACTGGCATGTCAGAAAGAAATGTGGAATTACATTTAATCAAATCTCTTGTGCAAGTTTCATTGACTGTCTAATGGAAATCATGAATCATTCAACCAGCACCAGCACCCCCACCGTGATCCGGCGCACTTCCCGCAGCGCGCCCCACTGTCAAAGCCCCTCTGATGTGAAAATTAAATGCGTGAAAGACACAGAGAGACTGACTGCTCGGAGCCCAACATGTGCGGCAGACACAGGTCAGTTACTGGGACGCGGCGGTCCATTCACCGGGAAGATCTTTTTAATTAGGCTATGTTCTTTTAATTAACCAGCCAGCATAATGTCCGTGTCCATTTGTCACCCCTGCTTTGCTCAGGCGGAGCCGGGTGAATATCCTCTTTGTCTCCTCGCGCTTCCAGAGGTCCCTGCTTCCTATTATATTTCCTCATTCACTGAGATGTATTTTTTTCTTCTCCTCTTTTAGATTAGCATGATAATACCCCACGGAGCGGAGGGAAAGTAGTGAAGGGCTATTGCAAGACTGCTCATCAGATTCACTGTGTGCAAGACCGTGGTTATTATCATACTGAATGCACCATCAGTTAAACTAACAGCCTGAATATCGACATTTATCTCCAACATCATAGACCGACTGTCAATTGTATAGAGAAGCACAATGGCAAATGATGGGTTATGTCTTACTCCTTGGAGTCTGGATCTTTCCCCCCCGAGTAATTACGCTATGCTAATTCTGCCCCCTCGTGCACTTCCCATGACAGAAACAAGGATTCCCAACTGTTCGGATGTCACAGAGTAAGGTGAAGGAGGAAATATGCGTGAATGAATGTGTTTTTGCACCTGTGGAAAACAAGAGCACACACTCTGTTTTATTCTGCTGTGGGGCGGAGAGGGGGAAAGGCTCAGCTGGAGCTTGTAGCCTTGTTTCCAGAGACAGGGTCGGATGCTGGTCAGGCCACCTTGAACTCCTCAGCTGGATTTATGGTGTCGAAGGTGGACGGGGTCAGGTCGCCCCAACCCCCCCCTCCTTCATCACGAGGACTTTGTTAGCGTCGGACAAGAAGCGGACACTGGCAGCACAGACAAATCCCTGTCACGCTCACTGAAGAAAACCCTGGTGGGATCAGGGGTCATTTGTTTAGACGAGGGGCGTCCCTGTGGCATGACCTGAATACTGATTGATTTTCTTCAATGGGAGTCGAGGGAGGGGTGGCGCTGCCTAGTCAACTAAGATATTACAGAAAATGTTTCCAACTTGAATTGACAGAATTTATTTGAAAAATGGTCTTAACACATGAATACTGCTGTGTAACAGTGAGGTGAGGTTCATGGCTGGTGAGGCACTGACTCTTTTCAGAGTCAGATTTACAAATATTATATTTTGACCTTAATCGAAATATTCGGTTATTTTCTAAAGCTTTTTTAGTCTGATGTTTCGATTCATTTTAAACAGACCGTTCAACAAAAGGATACCCACAATCTAAATATTAGATTGTTCTCTCTTAGTAAGATCCCATTTTCATTACAATTGTGGTCTTACCTTGACTTGAAGATGAAGTCCATGCTATCCTTCTGGACAACAATCTCTATTACTTTTTTGTAAAAGTCCTCCTTATCTCCCACTAATTTCACAAGTCTAGCTTGTTGTTGCGTCTACCGTCTCTGCATAGAATAACAGTAGCAACAAGGACCTGTGGGCTCACTTGCGCCCCCTTCAGTGCGGCAGAGGTTATGGCTGCCTCCCCTGGTGCTTTTTTCATTGCCGTTGTATGATGAGACCAGCGAGCCTAAATATCATATATACGTGAAATAAGTTATTTAGAGACTTTGGATGGCGAGGATAAATGTAATAAAGGGATCTACAGACATTACATTGGTGACATACAGTGAGATGGTGCAGGCATGCGCTTAGGGCCCGCTTTCCAGACAGTTTCTGTGGGGTGACGCATTCTGAGGTGAGGCAGAGCTCATCTGTGCCTCACCTCACCACACAGTAACTGGCTTGAGCGCGCTCACAAAATAAGTGCCCGCGCTACGTTAGTGCCCGCGCTCCAGCAAGTTACTGTGGGCTTACGTGAGGCAGAGCTCGTCCCTGCCTCACTTCTCATCGCTACCCGCCTAGTTGTAGCGGAGCTCGGCAAATTTGCTGATTTTGACTATAAAAAGCGATTGGAATCAAACATAAATCACACTTACAGCACAGATCAGTGGAGACATTTTATTATTATTACCATTTAGTTTTTCTTTAGTTGTTTTTCCGTTACATTGTAGTATGACCAGTCTGAGTATGACAGGTGAGGCTCTGCCTCCCCTGACTGCACGTCGCTGTTGTGTAATATATTTGTATATTTAAGAAGTACAATATAAGACAAGCACAAGTTTCATTTGAGGGCCATACTCATTATACTTTTTGAATTTGCTGAGGGCCGATTCAAAATGGCTCCTGGGCCGTAGTTTGGACACCACTGCCCTACCCCGTGTGGCGATACAGAGTGAGGGGGAGAGACACTCCGAGTCACAACATGCCCGACTCTCTGCTTCACCGGACAACTCAGCGGGCGTGTGTTTTCACTTTCTCTGAAACAAGACACTCGACCACATGTTTTCCTTTTAATAGACAGCTGAGAGGAGGAAAGGGCAGCGGTGTGGTCTGCCAGATGATCACCGGCTGCATTTGGGTTGAAGGCACTCCCCCAGTTCCTCGGCTAGATTTAGACAACAAAATGCACAATGGCCATTATATAAATCAACCAATAGGTGTTTTACAGGCTTAAAGCTAAGCACAAACGTATTGCTCATACCGGCAGGGTGTTATCCGTGCAGTTTTGATCATCATTTGCATCTGTAATAACAACCTTCCACTAACCAAGTTCACAATCAGTCACCATACAGGTCCTACAGGTTTTAGACGGAGGCTGTATGTGAATTAAAAACAAAGACCAGTGATATCAAACATTACCCAAAGTCCATTTAAATGTCCATGACAGATAATACAACGATTTTGTGGTTCAGCTGAGTCCGAACACACGCGTCGTAGTAACATTTTTTGAGGTCCATTCACTCTTTGTTTCCACCAAATCCAGTCTTTTATAGTCCAACCAATCTGTTAGTTTACAAGCTCTTCTGTCTGACTGAATTGCAGCGATGTTGCTCTGTTCCTATCCCAGTAGTTACTTTAATGAATTCAGTGTGATCATGCCCAGTTGGTACAAGGCTCTAAGCTGGGAAACACATTCCACTAATAAGACAGCAGGAATATAAACACAAGAACAATGGCACACTAAAGGCCTTACAAAATGTCAAAAATACTGAGGAATATAATTAATAATGATAAAGTTGTGTAAAAGTAATAAAATAAACTGCATTAAGTCACTGTTTTTAGCCTTGAAATGAATTGCTGCCCATGAATTTACAGAGCATTGAACTTTAACTTGTCTTCTTCCAGAGTAAGTGTTTCCCTTTTTGCCAGTAAGCCAGCCACTAAATTATAAAGGATTGTGTTTTCTCAATACGGCTCGGAGGTTTGACTTTTTCCAGATTTGCTGATGTATGGTGATATTTGAGCAGCGATCTACTGTAGGGCTCACATGGGTCTGATTTTGATGAGTTTCCAAAGGACAACTGTAATTATTAATAAGAAGTGTCCTCATCCAGTATCTGCAATGTCTGGATGGCATTAAAACGTCTCAGATCTCCTCGAGTAAAATAGAAACCAGGTCACAGGACTGAAATGGAGAATTCATCATCACATACACATCTGAATTATCCCTATCAGTGTGGCGGGGATATTTGAGGCTGACTTTTTCCAGCTTGAACAGGCATTAAACTTCAGAGGCTTCATAGTGTTCTTTCAATAAGACCCCTGAATAAAGACATTTGCACGTCTGATCCAAACTGACTTCACTGAATCCATAACATAGCAAACATTATACGTTTCAAAGCTAACTTCCTAGCATATAACATATTTTGAACTTTGCAACCTTGAAGCACTGCTATATCTTTTTTGTTTTTAATCCAAGAAAATGCCTGAGATTGATTTGATTACCGTGTCTGAGATACACATTTCCAAATGTACTACTTTAACCTAGTTTACATTTACATTAAATCTCAATTTCCACATCTCATACAACCAGTAGAGTAAAGTATCAACGAGCTAATATTCCTGTGGCCACATCATTATTTGACTAATTAAGGCTGACTGAGAAAATTAACAATTGAGTGCTACTAAGAAAAATTACCAAGCAAGAAGTTTGTGTAACGTAATGATCCTGGGAAGCGTGTGGTTCAGTGGGTTGTGCGTTGGTGTTCGGATCAGGGGGTCACAGGTTCAAACCCCACTGCAGTCAGCATGTCGTTGTGTCCCTGAGACACTTCACCCCAAATTGCTCCTGTGGGGATTGTCCACAGTATTGAGTATGTAAGTCGCTTTGGATAAAAGCGTCTAACAAGTGACATTAGTGGTGCACGATAATTCCGATATTAGGAATTATGACTTCATCCCGATAAACCCGATAAAAGTATTAATAGCTCCGATAATATAAAATATATTTTTTGGGTAGAAAAAAATACTGCGGTGTGGGTGGATTGGGATGAGGGGCGCTTGTTTTTCCCTCGGCTCCTCCCGTTTTGCCAGTACTGTGGTATTAGTGGTTTAGGAAGAGGGGAGTTTTTCACAATTCCAGCGCTCCCTAACTCATGCCTGGCTGTGACGTAAATGGTATCGGTCTTGAGAAGCAGGAAGTTAAAAGTTAAAAAACCAATATCGTGCATCCCTAAGTGACATGTAATGTAATCCTGAGCTCTGGAAGATCTCAAACTAACTTCATAGCATATTTTGAACTTTGCAAACTTGCTGCACTGAGGCCTGCTTGATTACTTTGTCTTGGATATAGACCAATATCGGCCTTCTATTTAACTCATTTAACAAAGAAGAAACTCTAGGAAAATCATCTCATACAACGAGCTAATATTCCTGTGGCCACAGAATTAATTGTCTAATTAAGGCTGACTGAGTAAACAAACAATTTAGTGCTAATAGGAAAGGTACCAAGCAAGAATTTTGTGTAACGTAATAATCCTGAGCTCTGGATGATCTCAAGAAGCTTCCGATCCTGATCCTCAGACCAGATAAGGCCCCCTGGAGTTTTGATCTGGGATATTGAACAACTAAATCTTTCTACAGTGGGCTCAGCTGATTAATCAAACTGCTGCAAGGCTAGTATTGTGTGTGTGTCAAACTCCAGCTCCTACTTTTTAGTATCTCCAAATAAACCGTTAGCATACGCTGCTCGACACAGGGCTGCTCATTCCTGTGAACACATGTTGTGTATTCTCTCATTGTTAATGGGAGCTGACATAACCGGAGAGGTTGCGGTATCATCTCCCATCTCAGCATCTTGTATCCATTTACTGAATCAATAGAAGAGTCATTCCTCAAGTGTGAGGTTTGAAGATTCCATGCATCAATAAACAGTTGTGCAGAGGATGAAGCCTAAGGATTTGATGTAGCCCATGCAAACAAACGAGGGAAACAAACAGCCTGTCCAAAGGTTCAGAGGCCGAGCGTTGACTCAGTTGTGGTTTGAAAGATATTTAAATGAAGGATAGTGTTTAGATATTTCATCTGGAGTTGAGTCCAAGGCTTTGCTCGACTCGGTCATGCAACCATTTCTCCCTTTTCACTCTTCTCTTGTTCAACATTAAGCCAACACCGTGAAATGCAAAACGCCCCACTACTTAGAAGAGTTTTCCCTCCAATTTTGTTTGCAACTTGATTTGTTTGGCACCTGTCAGCAGTTTTGATTTTGGCACAATTCGTCACATGATTGTTTTGTCTTGTGAGGTTTGCAAACTCTGTCGTTTCCATGGGTTTAACTGTCCCCAGCTTTCTATCTACTAAATTGTGAGTGGACGATGATATAAGACATGTTTGCACGATACTAGCAGATGGCCACCTGATCTGCGTCACTGAAACCTTTCCTGGTCCTGCTATAAAGCACAAACGCACTCTACTAAATTGATCAGGATGCATTTAGGGGCAATTTGTAGTCTGGGAACTTTAAGTGCCTCAGAGATGGTCTGGAACCTTTTGTTGATCCTGCGCTGGAATTAGTTTTCCACAATGCCGTATCTGCCTTTTTGATGTTTGGTACTTTTTCCCAGGCAGCACTGCAAGCTCAAAGCTGATGGTGAACACAACCCGGTGTCCATCAACATTTTTCTCTATACCGCTGAAAGAAAAAGCTATACAGTATTCCCTAAGGTTTGACACATATCACAGAAGCAGTATTCTCTATTCATGGATTGCTATCTTTTTGCCCAGACAAAGAGAACTTGAGTGCATGGAGCAGGAAAATAAGCCTTGGAGCTGGCTTTGCCTTAACCTTAACTGAACCATCTTCAGCATGTGGCAGCCAGCTGGTGTGCTTGCTAATCCAGAAAATGCTGCCTCTGCACATTCTCCCGGGCTCTGCTACTTGAAATGTGCTGGGCTCCAGGTCAAACACTTCATCCTCATCATTTGTCACAATTAATCTATATGCCAGTCAGGATCCAACTAGGTCATTCATTTCATAGTACTCCAGGCTGTATGACCAAAAAAAGTAATCTTGTACTGTATGATTCCTATTGTGTTTTCTTATACAATAGGCAGAACTCCAGCACTGTTAAAACCACAGAACGTAAACAAGCTAGATATGCCGGCAACTTTAACTTTGCTTGCTGTCAAAACAATATGTCTTAAGATAGTTGTACACACAATACACTGACCACAGGTCTGTGGTTGTAGAGAAGTGGGCGTTAATCACACTCTCTGCAGCGAACCGCTTCGACACCTGTATTGCGGTTTATTCACGGCATTAATTTTGTTATTCTACAGTATTGTTGTTTCATAGTTATTTGTTAATGTAACCCAATTTGTGTTCTTTGAAATTGAAAAGGATATTGCATTGTGTGAGTTACTTTCGTCGCAGTTGTATATGTCTTAAGTGTAATTTGGCTTGGCTTCCTATTTTATATGGACATGCTATTATTTTGAAGGAGAGTTAGTGCTGTTGACAGGAAGTTGTTGTTTCTATGGAAAACAACGTGACGGAGATTAACGGAGAAAAGTCATATCTACATATAAAGACGGAGAAAGTAAACAATAAAGTTTATGGTTAAGTGTTGGCACCCCCCGAAGAGGCACAAGCTCTTACGTTGATATTGGAGATTTCAATAAATTCAATTTGAAAAATATCCCAATAACGAAATTGAAACCCGAAATAGTACTCCAACAACGATCGGATATTCGGGTACAGGCCTACTGAGGGTATTGGCATACAATTTTGGTGTATATTTTTTTAATTTTACAATTACACGTGTAACCAAGATCTTTTTCTGTCACAAATTGTTGTGTGCCATGGTGCTTCAACCCGTTAAAGAGTTAAATAGGGAATCCTACGTAATTATCGGTGTTCCCGTGTCAATACACTCACGACTTGCCACGACCATTTCCTTTCTTTTGCAGTCTTGACGGTATGTAAGGGAAACTTCTGCAGCAATGGAGAGTCAGGACTCAGAGACACGAGGAGAGTTGGAGCTTTGATGTCAAACAATGATGTTTATTACAAGTATAACGGCCGGAGAATTCATATCACAAGTCACAGCAGCAAAAGGTTCTGACTGCACGGGTGGGTTGTCATGTCAATTCTGATCCGCCTCGCATCTTGGTAGACCTTTTAACTAGTTTACAGAGAGTCAAATCCACATATTGGGGATGGGCGTGAACATCTGCAGACACAGGAGATGTCTCTCACATCTGTGGAGCTTAGAAAGCCAGCGTTCTCAGTCGTAAAACCCCCCCTGTGCCCGGCAGGTCAGGTCATAAAACCTAGTATCAACATACGACTGCATTAACACATTCCTTACGGGAGATTAGAAGCAGGGATGGTCGTAAATGTCAACACACAGAATAAGGTTAAATATCTTGGGAGTAAGGAAGAATTATTCTTTGATACTTAGGAGTAAGACAAATATTCCCTTACAACGTGTATTACAAATATATCCTGCAATAGGACATGCCTTTATTCTACGCACTATTCCATAGAAACTCCAGGCTTAATAGAGGATTATGGCCAACTGTCTTCAGGTGTACGGATAAGCTGCACAGAAAGACATATTTTCCGGAACAATGGCTTAGTTAATGAATCTCTCAAATTACAGTAAAAATATGCCTTTTGTGATGGTTTTCTCCATTTTAATTTGGCACATAAACCCCTCTGAGATTTGGTGTGAAATTAAACCTCTGATTGCATTTTTATGCTTAATGTTCAATTGAAAACTAATCAGCAGTGATTTTATGGAGCAGGAAATGAAATACATTTGCTCTATGTTCGGGAGACGACTTATTCAAAAGCAGAGCAAATTGCTTATTGAGCCCAGTGAGATAGTTACTTAGCCTGCAGATCGAATGTTTCTATCGTGAAGCTTAGTTAGAGTTTTGAGAACTGGAAAGGTGAGCACATTTTCCTTGGAGCAGATTGGGACTTTAGATGTCCTCATCAGATTGGGATTTGTCAAAGATTTTGTTCACTTATTACTAATGCTGTCAAAATTATCGCTTTAACGGCGGTAATTAATTTTTTGAATTAATTGCGTTAAAATATTTAACGCATTTAACGCGCCCCATACATCCCACCACTGGCAGCGCCAGGGTATGGCTGGGGTAGGCTACACCCATACCAAGAAATGGCTTAGCCCCACCATGAAAAATGATGTTAAAGTAAGCAAAATAATGTCTGCCAACTCGCGCGGAGTAAATTGCAGACAGCAGTTGGTAAGATTGATTTCAGTAGCCACTTGTCTGGAAATACCGAAGACCAGAAACGGTTTTGAAAACTTTTGTCACGTAGTGATCGTCTTCTCAATAGAACATCTTTGATAATGTCTTCTGGCCAATCAGAATCAAGATAACGGCGTGGTGTTGTTGCAGGAAGTCCCGACGGAGAATACTTTTGCTGTAGTACAGGTAACACATAACTGGTACGCAGGTTATGTGCGTAATCTGAAATGCGTACCGTCACTTGTGTCACAAAGCGCATTTGCGTACCGACGTACTTGTGAAGCTTTTCCAGAAGGCGGTTAGATCACCGGACGACAGAGTCGGTCTCCGTGTGCACAGACAGGGCTGCTGTTAACGTCGGTCTGTACAACGGAATTGTGCCAAAACTACGCCAACCGGCTGCGGAGGGAGACTTCCCCCCCCCCCCCCTTCACTGGAGAACTGCCTAAAACAAGAACTGCGCTAAAACAGCTGATCACAACGTTCACACTCTGTGGTCACGAAGTACTCCACTAGCCGCCCCCCAGTCGACTTTCCTGAAGTACTCCCCCGTTGATAGAAATCAACACGTAATGAATTAAGACCCCACGGTTTGATGATTGATAGGTGTGTGGGCTGTTTTTCATTTTGACACGCAGACAAATGTTATAATACACATAAATAAACATGTATGTTAAATGGATATATCCGCTTTCTTTCATTTCTCTTTCCATTCCCACAACAATATACATAAAGAAATGGCATATTTTGGACATAGTTCGAATGGTGATTAATCATGATTAATTAATTTTTAAGCTGTGATTAATCTGATTAAAAATTGTAATCGTTTGACAGCCCTACTTATTACAAAAGTACCTGTTTTCACGCAAACATCACCAACCATGTCTCTTCCACGGAGTTCAAAGCCACATTTTTATGTCAGATTTTGGTGTTTTGAAAGCCTGTTATAATAGTTTGTCGTTACAATTCTTATTTTGGACTTCTTTGAAGAAGGATTCAACGTGATTGCTCTGACGGCTCATAAAGACTCAGGTTGCTTCAGTGTGAGCTGTCCTGCCTTAAAGAGAGAGAGATGTAACACTGAATTATTTCTCCTTCACAGATACACTGACAGCTGCTGTCTCATCCTGCCTGCTCCAACCTGCTGTACTCACCTGCTCGGCGCAGCACGGTTTGAAAGCTAAGGTACAGTACAAATGCTGTTTCTGTCTCAAGTGGATCTTGTCTGATAAAATATTGAAGAAGATTTGATTTGGGGCGACTTGGAGTCTCTGTTTACCAATCTCTTAAATGCACTATTTAGATTGTCACATTACATTCAAATCATGGTCGACTCTAAGGAGACATCCGCAGAGGACACTTCATTAATGGATGCTTTGTGGAAAAACTGCCTCTGAAGAAGCTTTTTAAATCTACTCAATGCATCTACTTATTCTAATCAAAAGGCAGTGATTAAACTTTTCAATGTTTGGCACACTTTTACTTTCCTCTATTCATGGGCAGACTCAGCATTATATAACAAATGCATTGCAAAGAACGGGAGAATTGTGGTCACGGTTTGTTATGCAATGTTGTATTGTTGTGCACCAAACTACTTTTACCAGGTTCAACAGGCAGTTATGAAAACACTATCAGCTGCCAGTTGGACCAGTTGCGGTTACTCCACGTGAAAGACTTCTGTACTTGTCTTCCTCTCCGAGAGATTCTCACTGATTTTGAAGTTGGCGAGGCTCCATTGATGACAGGTGATGAATCTGACGAGAATTGGGGTTGTCTGCTTACAGTGCCAGGTTACTGTCAATCAAATCTTATCAATCAATCGAGTCACGATGAATCAGATAAGAGGCATTTGATTAAACTCCAGCGGTGTGTCCTTTTATGAAGTTAAACTTTTATTGTTGCTCATTAATTCAGGATCATATTATAGAAGCCATGTTCTCAGGAGCTTTAGGCATTGCAACACTATTGCAATTTATATCGGGAAGAAACTGGTTTCATGTGCTCTACCATGCAATGAGTATCTCTTAGGTAGTATATAGCTTTGTTTTATTGTAGTTTATAGTTGTATGCCTGCTTCTATGCATCGTTATTCTACTACAAAATGTCCATTATGCCCATGTTACCTGTTGCATATCGATCCGTCCGTTTTCCTTCTCAATTATCTAGGGGTAAAGGGTGCCATATGCAATTTATTGATTGATCTGTGAGTACATTGGATATAAATACGGCGTCCACACCTGTTTGAGTGTTTCCATTAAGGTGAGCTCTGTTGTCAAGTTGTCCGGTAGACGAAAGGCGAAACGTCTTCGTTGAAACTTGTAGAATCACTGAGAATCTATAACGTCTGGCCGGGCATTTCCCCAGTGAGCGTGAATGTGGACAGTAGAGGACAGGGCCAAGGAGCAACGATGACAGGGCGCCTCGTGGGACTGCTGGAAACAGATGGCTGGCCAGATGCGTTCGTCTGCTTTGACCTTGAATGCATCCAAAGTTAAAAGCAGAAAGTGACGATAGAGAATACAGCAGGAGTGGCAGTACTGTGTTTCGTAATATTCTGCAGGACTTGTTGGTACACCCGTAGATTGTGTGTGATCAGGCATGCAGGCGTTACCTCATCAGAGAAGTTAGTTAAACTTTTTCTGGTGGATCTAATCTGGTTTGTGCTGGTTGGTGTTGCAGATGACAACATATTCAGTTTCCAGTGTGTGTAACTTGTCCAAGCTCTCTTCAATAGTTTTTGTTTGTTATTATCAATTAATCTTATGATAATTTACTAGGGCTGCTCGATTATGGCAAAAATTATAATCTCGATTATTTGGGTCAATAATTGATATCACGATTATTAAAAAACGACTATCCATTTACTTTGAAAACATCAATTTTTTAACAGTTGATTACCCTGAACTTTAAGTAGAATTCAACTGAAAAACCAATTAAATTTGTTTTCATAAAAAGTAATAATAATAATAATTACGATTAATTGAGCAGCCCTTACTTATCTTTATTTTGTTTCAATTGTTTCGTGTCAGCAAATAGTGGCCATAAGGTTTAACCTAAGCCCAAAATGCCAAACGCCTATATCCAAAATTCAATTAACTATCACGGAAAATTCAGAGCACCTAATCTCTGAATTGATGCTGTTTTTTTAATAATACAACTCAAACAATACCCAATAAAGAAAAACTGCCGACTCGTTTTCTGTCACTTGACTTAATGATTAATACACACTTCTTTTCCCACGCTTTAATGGGTATGACTGGAGTTGATTTGCTGATCACAGGAGAAGAGTAGTCAGACCTGATCGCCTGAAGAGTTTCAGAGAAGCTTTTATAGGCATGTCACTACAGGTTTGCACCCAAGTGTGAGTGTGTTGTTTTTGTTCATTGGGTTTGATGACAGCAACAGATCAAAGGTTTGAATCCAATTGTAAATCTCTCCAAGTTGAAATGTTCCAAAATGAAGACCCTTGGTTGAACTTGGTTTTCTGATGTGCTTGTGATTGTTTAGGTAAACCTATATAGTTCATACAGTGATGGAACAGAAGCAATCTTTTGTCAACACTATTAGACACTCGTTCTTAATACAATCCGGGAAGCAGAGTGTGAGACAAAGCCACCAGCAGCCTGATATTGTACAGGCCTCTGGGGCTTTGAGCAAAGGAAGAGCCATGATCAGAGCTGGGAAGTGCATGGTGTTGTGGGGGGGGCTGTGAGAAACGGGAACAGATGGAGGATGGTGGAGGTGTCAGGCGTATAATTGGGGTGAGGAGATCTCGGGGGTGGATAGAGGGAAGCTTTATTAAGACCGCTCAAGTCTGATGTGCCTGCGCGGCCGCCTAGTTCCGCCGCACACACCCACGCCTGTGGCCCAATCTTCCATTTCCACAAGAGACTCAGTAACAACAAAGGGATGAAGGGCAAAGTCCTCAAGCTCCTTTCAGTCACAGATAAGACAGAAGACCCCATTACTTGAAAAGCACTGATGGGGAGTGTATGGATATGCCTTTTTCTTTTTAAAACGAAGCCTATTGTTTCTGCCTCCTCCATGCAGAGATACGTTGCTATTACTTATTGATAGCGCGGTTGTATTGTATCCTGAGATGGAGATATTGTGCCTCAGTTGCACTACAATGAGACATGCCAGCAAGTCCAACGTCACCGTTAAATGCCCCCTGAATCCACTTAAGCTTTTTGATAGAAGAAGCTAGAAAGGCATTTTCTCCTCGCCGGTTGTTTTAGAAGATTATAGATTTTTGCATTAGCACTTCCAGGGTCACATTTAGACAGTGTACGCTTGACAAGTGCATTCACTTCTCCTTGTATTATATGTCGGCTGAGAGCCAGCAAATGCATAGCTTGAACATTTATTGAGAGCTGAGCGCTTATGAAATATTTACGGACCAAAGTGTAGGCAAATATTTGCGCTGAGCGGCGATAAAAACGGGATAATCTCTTGTTTTGCATCCACAAGGGAAAACAAACTTTCCAGGGTGACTTCCACCGTGACTGATCGTATCAAATCTGATGGAAGATTAGGAGCTTAGCTGCTTATTTTCCCCAGCCTGTGACCATTGAAATGTTACTTTTGATCAATGAAGTTCCTAAAACTTGAACCTGAAACCCTTTGTAGATGCACGCTCTCTTGATATTTACCATCCTGAAAGAGTCTGCCACCCTACAAAAGCAGATTCTGTGAGTGACAAAACGGAGCTTTGGAGTTGAGGCGGGAGGCGGTTACGGGGAGATTTAGTGGCCCCCCTCAGTTCCCTGCTGTAAATTGGTTTTTGCAGAACTCAGGGAAAAAGGGCTGGAGGTCTCTGCTTCCTCAGGAGCTGCTAATCCCCCTCAGCTCTGGGGAGAGGGAGAGGGAGAGCTGCTGCTCAGACACTGGCCTCCTGCAGCCCCTCGTCCTCTTCCCCCTCCGTCCTCTTCCCCCTCCGTCCTCTTTCCTCTCCGTCCTCTTTCCTCTCCGTCCTCTTTCCTCTCTGTCCTCTTTCCTCTCTGTCCTCTTTCCCCTCCATCCTCTTTCCCCTCCGTCCTCTTTCCTCTCCGTCCTCTTTCCTCGTCGTCCTCTTTCCTCGCCGTCCTCTTTCCTCGCCGTCCTCTTTCCTCGCCATCCTCTTTCCTCGCCGTCCTCTTCCCCCTCCGTCCTCTCTCCCCTCCATCCTCTTTCCTCGCCGTCCTCTTTCCTCGCCGTCCTCTTTCCTCGCCATCCTCTTTCCTCGCCGTCCTCTTCCCCCTCCGTCCTCTCTCCCCTCCATCCTCTTTCCTCGCCGTCCTCTTTCCCCTCCGTCCTCTCTCCCCTCCATCCTCTTTCCTCGCCGTCCTCTTTCCTCGCCGTCCTCTTTCCTCGCCGTCCTCTCTCCCCTCCGTCCTTTTTCCTCTCCTCTAGGGCTGCTCGATTATGGCAAAAATCATAATCATAATATTTGGGTCAATAATTGTAATTGCGATTATTCATTGACTTTGAAAACATCCATTTATTGGAGAAACAAAATGTGAACAGTATGTTTTTAACAGTTGATTACCCTGAACTTTAATTATAATTCACCTGAAAAAAAAAGTAATAATACAAAAATAATCGTTTTATTTCGATTACGTTGTTTTCGTAATCGTTGCAAGCCATAATCGTAATCGCGATTAAAATACGATTAGTTGAGTAGCCCTCCTCTCCTCTCTCCCCTCCGTCCTCTCGTCCTGCAGGGATGTCTAATCTGCTGCATGGTCACGGTCGACAGATTGCCGGATGTTTCAAAGCCCTTTGCTGGCTGGACTTCAAAGTTCCAGGGATACAGAGACTTGAGGAGGTGGGAGTAAATTGAGGTTCGCCACGAGGAGGAAAGAAATTGAGGGGCTCTGCTTTTTCTTTTGAATTTCCTTAGGTGACACCAAAAACGTATGGTCTCAAAATGAAAGGCTTTTTTTGATCAGTGAGACTCTGAAGATCACCTGGGGGTGATGTAAGCACACGTGGATGTCAAGCTGTAAATGTGCTTTTTTTTAAATGAGGGCTCTCAACGTTGACACTCGTAAATAACCTGTAAAGCTTAATGCATTTAAAAAAAAGTTTTACCTGTAATTTATCATGAATGACAGAGAAAAGGGAGATCGCATAAATCTGCACAAGTATAGACCATTGGACATCAGTATCAACATCACTTCCTCGGTGTAATAGCAGACCTTATCCACGACAAATGTTCTGCACTCGTTCTCTAGGTGTGGGGAAAACAGAGGAAAGGCATTTTGCAGAATCATGCATCAGTGTTTTGAAGTTTCACAAGGACATGGTTACCACTGTAGGAACAGATAGTGTTGGCAATATGATAGCGGCAGCAACAATACAAGCATATGTGTAGGGCACATTAAACAAAGGGGAATCACAGCGGCTCTCCATCACAGCGGCTTTGTCAATGCGTTAGCTAAGTGCAAGAAAATGTACAAACTTCAGGCCAATAATTCAGAAATCGTGTTTTTAAAAAAGTGAAAAACGCTCAGATTTGTCTCACCAGTTTGTCGTGCATTTCCTTTTAGATTTACAGCGCTAGCTTTATCGGTTCATAAAAGCAACAAGACAGTATGAATGACTCGGGATGAAGACACTAAAAGCGTTCCTATCTTTATAGAAGAATATAATTGGAGGGATGAACCCCTCTGTAATGGTCTCACATGCAGAGCACACAGTGACATGTGTTCGCTGCTTTTAACCCATCCTAGCACCAGGAGTCTAGCACTAGGAGCAGTGGGCAGCTATTGTACAGCGCCCGGGGAGCAATGGGAGTGAAGGGGGGTGTCTGGTGCCTTGCTCAAGGGCACCACGGCAGGGCAGGAGGTGAACTGGGACCTCTTCAAGTAGCAGTCCACACTCCATATTTTAGGTCTGGTCGGGGACTTGAACCGGTGAGCTTGTACAGCTCCCACTCCAAGCCCCCTACTGACTGAGCCACTGCCACAGTTGTTTCTTTCTGTTTACAATGTTTAAACACTAACACATCTTTTTACTATTTGTTTGACAAACTGCTGCCAAAATCCACAGTGCAGGGAGAGGTTGATTATGAGTCCGACACATTCCTCCACTGTCATGCAAAGTTCATTCACTGAGAGGAAATAGGTCAGTCTGAATTCTCCTTTCTATCTCCTCTTTTGTAAGAGTATACTATTATCGACACCGCATCTACTGAACATTATTCAGCTGCATTCACAGGATGTCTGGATTTCAAAGATGTGGGCGATGTGGTTATATTGTCTTTGTTAGAAATTCACCTCTGAAATATCTACCCAGTACTTTTATTTTGCCACAGATTTCTCTTATTAAATGAAAATTAGTTTGGGTGATGATTCAATCCCCCTTTATTCTTAGACAACACTCATTATAACATTTTAAATATTTAAAGTGGACCTATCATGCTATGTTTAAGGCAATAGCATAGGTCTCAGATATATAAAAAACATGTCTATGAAGTGTTTTGCTTAAAATACCAAACAGATCACCCATTCTAGCCATAGCTCATATCCCTCTGTTTCACTTCCGGTTTCAAAAGTGCTGATTTTGGGTATAAAGCTTTAAAAAAAAAAGAAAATATTGGTAAAAAAATAAAAGAGGAGGGGGCTGAGCTCATGCGGGACCCGGCAGCTACCGTCTAAACTAAATGCTGCCGTGATGAAACGCCATATCATGGATTATCAAGGATTATTTCTGAAACAGTATGGAGCTCAAAGGCTTTCTCTCTTGCCGGTTATACCACAAGGTGAGTTCCTTTTTACTTCCTGCTTCTTCACACACATGCTCTCCAGTACAGGTTAGCTCTGAGTGTTAGCGATGCTAATGTAAACACCGACCATATTACGTCCAAAACAGTCGGGCATTGTTTCTGATAGCAACGTTTCTGATTGGGCCGTGGGTCCACATTTCAGATATTACGTCATATCGGACGCAAATCTGGATCAGCTCCGTTGTAGCCCCGTTTTTAGAGATTTGGGTACGGAGGAAAAGAGAGAGGGTTTTATTTTCTGACGCTGCGTGAGTTCCCTGACACACCGGGGACACATGGTTATGTATAAAAGACATCAACAAGTGCATTTTGCATGATAGGTCCCCTTTAAGTAAATGCCAGGTAAAGACAATTCTGTTTGTGTGCATTCTGTTCTGTTCTGTATTGGCAAGCATGTTCTGAAAAGTTTAATAGGAACTTAATTAGCAT